>JAGWCC010001081.1:0-62271 GCA_022651775.1 Drusus annulatus | reverse complement strand
GGGAAGCTGGGGGGGGCCACCCCCACTGTTTCGTCATTTCGCTTGGAGACAGTCTGCCGGGCGGTGGGGCGCGAGGAAGCGGGCCGGGGGTAGCACTTGTATTGTCGTGCCATATCGGTAGCAGCCGTGGTTTCACCCGCCGGCTACCGCTTGTGGTTTGTCCCGTAGCAGTACTCCGGGCTGGGCTTGAGTCGTCGGCGGGGCGTCATTCTGCGTCTGCAAGGCCCCGTTCGCTCGTAAACCATGCTGAGACGCCGCACTGTAATATGCGATGGTTCTCTGCGCGCCACTGCAGTCCCGTTGTCTGTCGGCGGGCTGCTCATCGAGGCGGCGGTCTGGGTTGGTTGCCTCAGAGGCGCCATTGTGGCCGCCGATTGATCGCCGTTTGTATGATGGGCGCAATCCGTCACGGCCTTGTCCGGGCTGTATACTGCTCCGGGTGCTCCCACCAGCTCGGTCCGTTTCTGTGGGCTCTCCGCTTCGAGGCGGGGGGCCGGGGGCTACAGGGTTGACTGCCCCAGTAAGTCAATATGTCCGCCGATTGCACGCCGCTTGTTTGAAAGGCGCAATCTGTCGCGGTTTCCGCCGATTGCCCGCCGCTCGCTTGATTGGCGCAATCTGTCGCGGTTTTTCTCCGGGCTGTAGGATGCTCCGGATGCCCCCGCAGCCCAGTCCGTTTCTGGGGGCTCTCCGCTTCGAGGCAGGGGGCCGGGGGCTGCGGGGTTGACTGCCTCAGTGCAAGTCACGATGTCCGCCATACATTCCCGTTCCAACCACGGAACGATCAACAGCTCCCTGTGCCTACCGCAGTGAATTGCAAAGTTTGTGCTTATCGTTTGTTGTGTTTTCAAACATACAGTTATCGTCTCAAGTGTCTAGCCAGTTACGCGTTTTTTGCTCCATTTGGAGATTTTCGTGTTAATTGTGACTATTATTCCAGTGCAGTGACATTGAACTCAAGTGCAGTGACTGTGAACACTCGTGTAAAATTTGCTCATCAGATACGTGCTCGACTATCGTGGACTCCGCTGAAAGAAGAGTAAGCACCCACCATAGCGGCATCAGGAGCCCAACACGATACAGTGCTGACCATCACCGTCGTGCATCACCGGTGAGAGTATTCCAACCTTTCCTACCATTGTTTATTCTCAGAGTTCATTATTTTTCATTATTTATCTTTGCCTTTAAATTCTCATATTATTTTAGCCCCGTCTTTTCTCTTCCCCTAGAATCTTTCTTATAGCCAGCCATTTTGTACCCCCATTGCATTTAAATTCGCTCTCGCCCACTTTTCTCTTTTCGTACACCTGTTCGTTTGCCGGGTTTTTCCGAGATTTCCGGACAAACTTAATTACCCCATTAGTGTTGCTACCCGTCCTTAATTACTTACACTTTCTCTTTTCGTACACCTGTTCTTTTTTGCCGGGTTTTTCCGAGATTTCCGGACAAACTTAAATACCCCATTAGTGTTGCTACCGTCCTTAATTACATTTTGATTACCCCTTACCAACCTCGCTTCTCCAATTATGAATCCCCACGTACAACTGTCTTCTTCCTTCGAAACAACCTAGCAGCCTTCCTAGGCGCTAGGCTAGAGAAAAAATTTACACGCCCGACGGAAGGGACCATCTCAATAATCCCTAGCCCGCCAAGAGCTCGCATCCCAACGCCAGCGCACCCCTCTCCCCAACCCGGTTGCTCCCACTATCCCGATTCGGAAATGGAATGCTATTCCTCATCTGACGACTCTGCATACCGCGTCGTCACCAGACGCAAACGGAACCGCAATAGCTCCAGGCGGCACCGTTACCCCTATCAATTCCCTCGCTCATCTCCTCAGTTGAAAAAAAAACTCACTTCCGTCCGCGCTCTCCTACGCCAATCCCAAAAACAAATTCGAAGCCCTCCGCACGCCTTCTCCCTCCCCGGCCTCACCTTCTTCCCTCTTCTCAAGCTTCGGAACCCCAACTTCCAGCGGCCCAGCCGCCAAGAAAATTGCAAGGATCCGCCGATCGTCTTGCATTGCAAAACAAATACCACGGCCCTTTTCCGCACCCTGGACAAAGGCATAGATTTTTATGCAAAATATGGGAAAACAAATCCACATCATTACAAAAATCCCCAGGGATCATAGCGGTGTTACTAGGCTTCTTATAAGCAAAAAACATCGAACACCACTCATATAGGCTACCGGAAGATAAGCCTCTAAAAGTAGTAATCAGGTATCCCTGAAGACGTAGAGGCAGATGAGGTCAAGGAGGAACTTGCCCTCAGCTTCCCAGTCCTGTCCGTAAGCAGGATGAAGGCCGGTCGTTCTCGTCGTCCGATCCCCTTATGCTAATCACTCTGACAAAAATGATGTCGCTAAAACCATTTTCACAGACCTCAAAACGGTCCTCCATCTGAGGATCGGCGTTGAAAGTCTGAGAAATAAATCAAGAGGTAGGGCAGTGCTTTCGCTGCCAAAACCACAGCCACTCGGCAAATTGTTGCCACGGCCTTGAAAGGTGCGTAAAATGCGCAGGTACTCACCGATCCTCGGACTGCACAAAGTCCCGGGATACGCCTGCCAAGTGCGCCCTCTGCGAGGGCCCGCACACGGCGAATTACAAAGGGTGCCCCGCAGAAGCCCGCACACCTCAAAACAATTACAGAGGGCCGCAATGTATATAACCGGCCAAATTTCAACCGGCCGAATTCCAATCGCCCCATCCCTCACCGTCACCAAGACGATGCTCCTCCACCCCGACCCCAGTCTCAGCAGCCCCCAGCTACCCAGGCCCCAACCTTCCTCACAATCACACCGGCCCGCTCAGCAGTCCCGCCCCTCTTCTATCAATGCCTGGCCAGCCCCTCACTTCTTCAAAACCAGCGGCCCCTTTTGCACCCCGGCAATAAGCCAACAATTCCGCCTGGAACGCCCATCCGAGCCTCTTGCGCCCCAGAGCCCCCCACAAAAAAACTCCCAGCCCTCAGTCCCTTCCTCTAGCCCATCCGGCGATCAAATCCAAACTCTAATTGAACGAGCTACGGAGCTCAAATTTTTAATTCAATCAGCCGCCAAAGAGCTGAGCTCCATCCAGACTTTTATAAATACACACAATGGCTAGACAACGCGTCAACAACTCTAACTTACAGACGGCGTTTTGGAACGCCAACGGTACAATACGATCACATCGAGATGAAATTATTGAATTCTTACACGATTACAACATTGATGTGTTTCTTGTAAACGAAAACATGGCTCAAACCATCACACAGCTTTAAGATTCCAAATTACATCATCTTCCGTAACGATCGTTTAATAAACAGATGCGGCGGTACCGCCATAATGGTAAAGAGTAATATAGACCATTGTCTAGCCCATTCCTTCGCTAACGATAATATTGAATCCACCGCGGTTAAAATAAATACTTCATCCGGTCCGCTTAAACTAATATCTGTTTACTGCCCTCCAAAGCGTCACTTGATTCCTTCTGAACTCGACTCTCTCCTATCGGGAATCTGTCCCCACAATAATTGCTGGCGACTTAAATGCCAAACACGGCTCATGGAACAGCCGTTTCAATAATAAAAAGGGCACAACCTTGGCAAAATATTCTCAAGAAAACCAAATTGCAGTAGACGCGCCGGACGTCCCTACCCTATATCCGCCCCACGGTAAACCAGATGTCATCGATATTATTATTATGAAAGATACTAGTCACATCCATTCACTACAAGTCCTAAACTTACTCTCGTCCGATCACCATCCTGTCCTTCTGACTCTTACAGGTGGTTCGAATCCACTGGTTCCCTCAATGCAACCCAGAAAGCAAATTCAATGGCAAAAACTCTCCGAACTATTAAACGATACCGCGGTACCTATTTCAATTCCCGACGTACAAAGTCTCAACGCAGCCACTAACGCATTAGTAGATTCAATCAAATCTTGCATAAACGCGGCTTCCAAAGAAGTCCCTAACGACACAAGTCGCAACGGTATTCCCGAAGAGATCAAAGATCTTATTAGGGAAAAAAATTATCAGCGAAAAGTATGGCAGAAAAGTTGTAACCCAATCGACAAGATGCACTACAACCGACTATCCCGCGAAGTAAGAGACGCCCTTCGTGACTTCAGAAACGAGCGATGGCACGAATACATAGAGTCACTTGAAGACGACAGGGCCGCTTTCTGGAAACTATCGAAAACCCTCAGAGGCCCAAAAACACGTATATCCCCGCTTCAAGGCCCTAACGGAATAGTATATTCCGCTGCAGACAAGGCAGAAGCCTTCGCAGACAGCCTTGAAGCCCAATTCACGCCAAATACAGACTACGACGATTTGTCCTTCATTTCAACGGTGGATTCACACGTAGCTTCATTTATTAACAGTGAAACCGATGATCTGCCCATCAAGTTCACAACTCCTAAGGAAATTAAAAAAATAATATCATCTTTTAAAAATAAAAAATCCGCCGGCCCCGACGGAATTTCTAATAAAGTTCTTAAATGTCTTCCGATCAAAGGCATCTGCGCCTTAACCGCTATCTGCAACGCATCTCTGCGTCTCCAGAGCTTCCCCGACGTCTTCAAAAAAGCTAACGCCATACTGCTTCCCAAACCAGGCAAGGATCCTCTCCTGGCAGTAAACCACCGTCCGATAAGTCTCCTCCCCTGCATAGGCAAGGTTCTGGAAAAAATCATCCTATCTCGTTTGGAACTCAACGTCCAAGAAAATAAAATCATTCCTGACTTCCAACACGGCTTCCGAGCGGGACATTCCACCCTCCACCAACTTCTCCGTGTTGTAGAACATATCACTCACGGCTTCAACATTAGAAAACACACTGTCGTCCCTAGCGCTCGATATTCAAAAAGCTTTCGATAAGGTATGGCATAACGGCCTACTTTACAAAAATGGATCTCTTCGATATTCCTCGTACGATGATAAAACTAATAGCAAGCTTCCTAACTGATCGCAAATTCTGCATCAAGTTAGAAAATATCTTCTCCTCGGAACGGACATCAAAAGCGGGAGTCCCTCAAGGCTCAGCGCTATCTCCTAAACTATACAAAGTATACACAGGAGATACTCCCAAGCCTGTCGATCACAACGTGATGATTTCCCAATTCGCAGACGATACGAACTTAATCTCAAGCTCGACCTGCACCTCCACGGCAGCACGTCGCGTTCAGATGCAAGCCGCTCTAGTCGAAGACTTTTGCAAAAAATGGCGCATCTCAATAAATCCCACGAAAAGCGTAGCGACAATATTTTCACGAAGAAGGGCTAAACAGCCCCCCAACATCGTACTCTTCGGGGAAAAAAGTCCCCTGGGAGTCTTCAATTAAATACCTCAGGGTCACCCTAGACCGTAAATTAACGTGGGAAAAACATATTAAAGAAAAGGTGAAAACCGGCAACAAATGTTTAAGCGCTCTCTACCCCATGCTAGGTAGAAATAGTAAACTATCGCCAGACAACAAACTACTTCTATACAAGACGACCATTAGGACGGGCTTTACATACGCCGCACCCATTTTGGGGTAACGCAGCTCACTCACACATTAATAAACTACAAGCCCTGCAAAACAAAGCCATTCGACTTTCGTTGGGTGCGCCCAAGTGGATCAGGGTTTCCACTCTACATAAAGACACAAACATTCCTCTGATAAAGGATTTAATTATCACACACTCGGAGAAATTCTACGCCGGCCTAGCCGGTCACGAAAATCCCACAATAAATTCTCTCGCTGCGTACAGCGAGAATGAAATATTTAAGTATAAGAAACCAAAGTCAGTCCTCCGCAAGGAAGACTGATTTTTGCTTCTTTATTTTATTTTATTTATTTATTTTTTCCCTGTCCCAATGTAAATTAAAATCCCCCATAAATTAACAAAAAATATAATTCAAAGTAAAGTATCATTAGATAATCCATTTCGCAATTACGTTAGAGTCAGAAAACTAATTGTTTAGGAACTCTGAAAATAAATGATGTCCAAAGTCCAAAGTCCAAAGTCCACGATGTCCGCCGATTGCACGCCGTTTGTTTGAAAGGCGCAATCTGTCGCGGTTTCCGCCGATTGCCCGCCGCTCGCTTGATTGGCGCAATCTGTCGCGGTATTCTCCGGGCAATAGGGTGCTCCGGATGCCCCCGCAGCTTGGTCCGTTTCTGGGGGCTCTCCGCTTCGAGGCAGGGGGCCGGGGGCTGCGGGGTGTGCAGGGAGAAATCTCAGTGATGCAATAATTTCTAGCATCTGCCGATGATGTTCTTCTCTGCGCTGTGCACGCCGTCTTTCCGCACGCAGCTCTCGCCGCAATTGTCGGACGGTGTCCTCAATCGAAGCCTCGCTTCCTGACGAGGCTTCATTAGCTGAGGGGTGGACTTCAGGTTGTAAGGCTGACGTCCTTGTGGTCCATTCAGCAGCTTGGGCAGGGCGCGGGCTCGTGCGGCGCGGGCTGCTGTGCTGGTAGGGTTTTCCAGGTCTCCGAGTCGTCCCGAAGGATCCTGGAATCCGGGGGGCGCTATTCCGGCCGCCCCGGTTGTGAGATCATCCTGGCCAGGCGTTGACTTTCCGTCTGACGTGCTCTTCCTAGAGCGTAAGGAAGGCGCCATCCTTGGCGCTGCTTCACAGATGGATCCGGCTCGTGAAGGACCAACTTATGTACCCGACGTAATCAGGTACACAAGTAAACTGTATAGGGGGCGGTCCCAATCTGTGAGATGCTCCAAGGGGTCGTCTCGTTGTAAGGGAGACGACGGGTTCAGCTTGTAGGGCCTCGGCTTTCAAGTGAAGATGCTGCGGGTCTGGTCCAGAGAGAGGTGTAGTCAGGCGGTCCAGGGGGGCAGGCGATGGTCAAATAAAAGTCAGGAGTCAAGTTGAAGGCGATGTCAGGGCGAAGATGAGTCAAGGTGAATGGTACTGGTGGAGGATGCTGGTGATCTGCCTTCCTCTGGTTTTTGCGCAATTAATATTGCGCTCCAGAGCGCGACCACGGATTTGGGAGATTTGTATGGGGAATTTTGTTTCCCCTTTCTCTCTCTTTCCGGGTCGCTGGCAATTTTGTGGGATAGATTTTAGCAATCTATCCCCTTCTCCTTTCCATCAGCTTTCACCTCAACTTTATTTCGCCCCTCTATCATTTTTATTAGATTCACAAAAGAAGTACAAATATTCAAATTACAAATAATGCCCGGTTTTTTGGGGCTTGATGCTTAATAACTAACTTATCCTAACATTTACATACTTAATTCTATAATGAGTGTGTAGCCGAGAGTCGAGTCATCACGATGGTATAATTTATTTGGCCGTGTGATTGACCCGGCTCGCGATAAAAACTAGACAGATCGATTCCACCCGCGTGGATCGGTTCTCGCCTGCCAGGCGCGGTCGGCGTCGGTCCGCGCTCAGACCCGTCATCGCGTTGGAATTCTCCCTACTCGGGGGTGTCCCAGCCCGAAGAGCTATCTCTTTGCGTCATTGCGACGTAACGAGCCGCGGTTGGAATTTGCCTACATAATATTTCCCTATGAACAATAATATAAACAATCTTAAGTCTAGTTTATCGACTACACATTATTGTGGACCATGTACGTCCGACACATTAATAATGTCCATATGTTTGAAGAAAGGAAAATTTCTAGAACCCTAAGGCAGTCACACATAAACCTCTTTAATATTCCAGCCTATAAAACCGCTTACGGACAAAACAGTTTTAAGTACAACGCCACTAAGCAATTCAATTCTCTGCCCAGCACCATCAGAATTATACAAACAAAAAGCTCCTTTAAAAGCAATATCATTACTCACCTAAAAAAAACAAGTTTGGTTTAGTTCTCAATATGTAGATTCTATATCATCAAATTTGTCATTTACTTATATTATTTTTATTTTTATTATGTATATACTATATTGATATTAAAATGTTACTATGTAGATTAAAAAAGCCACTTTTGCAAATTTTTATCCCAACACAGGCTTATGCCTAGTGGGATGGGCAATTATACCAACCAACAAAAAAATGTATTATCAAGTAAAATAATATATAAATAAAAACTTGAACTAACAATATATGGAGAGAGAGCTATTATAATTATTTTTAAGCAACCTATACAAACATGGAATAAATCACTTTCTCCTGGTTTTTACGTCGTACACCATGAGAAAGAAAGAGACAACAAAATTTCCCAAATTATCACACCGCTTTAAAGTATTGTAAGAGTGTTCTTCGTGTCCCGCGTCTCCGTTGACTCCGCTCACACGTTTTGATATTCGACATAAATTGACATAACTCAACATACTGTAAAAAAAAGTGGCTATATCAATTAACCAAAACACTATGCCGACATGTGCTATAAATGGATGTATAAATACCCTAGCCATAGTCCTAGCCACGCCCAGGTCTAGCCGAGTCCGGCAAAACTCATCAAAACTCTTTACAGCAGCGCTCTCTCTTGTATATTATTATTCTGAGGATATAACCTACAAATCGTTGAGTTATGTCCTGTTATGTTGCATAACAAAACGTAGTGGGCGGAGTCGCCGGAGACGCGGGAGACATAAAACATGCTTACATACCGAATGGTGGTGCTATATTATGTGAGAACTTGTCTTGTTTCTTTCTCTCTCGCGGTTTACGACGTAAAAATCCGGAAAAAATGATTTATCGTAAATTTGTATAGGTTGGGTGAAAATATTTAGCTATCTCTACATATATTCTTACTCTGAGATATATAAGTAGGTAGTGCGTGTTTCCAAAACTATCTATTTCAATTATAAGCCATAGTCAACTTTATTTTGAGTTAACCATTAATTTAACGACGGCTTCCATAGTCGAGTGGTAAGACGCTCGACTTCGAATCCAAATGTCGCGGGTTTAACTAGGCGTGCGCCAATAACTTTAATTTAATTAATGTGTGTCATAACACATTTAATTCATTTAAAATAATGTAAAGTTTATTTGCGGCATGTTCCAGAGTGGTAGATACTACGTATCGCCGTGGTTAAAGACCACCATTCAGAATCGAAACGTTGCTTGAAATGGCTTTATCCGTGTTTGGTGACCAGATCTGAATAGCCAGGTAATTCCCGACCTTCCCCTTCCCCATCTCTTTCCCCTCCCCCACAAGCTTCAGCCTCACAACATACCGAAAAGGGTCGTATGTCCCGCCCTGTCGTTCAGTGCGAACGATGTTTATTACATTTAGAATACGTACAGAAACACGAAAACGGCGCTATTTAAATCAGTCAATTATTATTATTATTATTACAGAGGTAGATAAATACAATACAATGTTACAAATTATAAGAACCACACAAAATAAGTATTTTCCCCGTAGTATAAAGTTTAATATTCGGATAAAAATCTAACGTGGGAGTTAGTTGGACTTTTAATAAGACAACGCCACCTCAGGAGATATATACAGCTGTTGAAAGTGGAAAGCAACATCAGCTCTGGATGAAGGTGTGTTCCTGTATATTTTTTTTATTTAAACTAGGAATTAATATGTAATGATAGAAAATAAGATCTGTATAGCGCCCTTGAGGTGATTTTTCACAAAAACGGGGCAATACAAATCGTCCAAATATTATTATTACTATTATGTAAAAGGAATGAAGTATCCAGTGACAACCTAGTGAATTTTTGTAACACTACGTTTACGGGACCCGTCAAATTGACGGATTTCCGATTTGCTTTGTAATTTATTTTTTACGACTTTTTTTATAATTGAACTGTGTAAATATATCAACCGTATTTTCATTTTCGGAAACATCTTATTTTTGAAAAACTTTGAAAATCTAGTCGCTATATACCTATCTCTACAGACACTCGTCAAATTGAAATAACGCTTTGGAATTTGTCCCATTTGTGAAATTATTACTTTTCAAACAATTTAATCATAGTGTAACAATTTGTGTGAAGCAATGAAGAAAGAACGTAATCGGTGTGAAGGATATTTTGTTTCAAACTCAAATTACAAATACGCGTTCGTTGCGTAACACATTCGGCGCATTATGATTCATGGGGCAGTAAAAAAGGTCTCTCCGAGGGTGGAAGTTGACCATACGGCTGCATTAGTGTAAATAAATAAATCTATCATCAGTTATTTATTTATTTTATTAAATACGCCCGAGAGGACTTTTACACTAAAAAGTTCGCAATTGACAGTGAAAAAATGAGAATTATATGCACAAACAAAATAAGGAATGGTTGTAGAGTAGTAGAAAATAGTGTTCGAATACATAAAAAAGATTATTGATTAAAGATGTATGATGTTATAGCCTTCTTGTATCTACATTCCGTGCAGTTAAATACATAAGCCACCTCTGCGTATGTATTACCAACCACATGCAATCTAGGTACAAGCGAGTATCTGAAAGACTCAGTCCTGATGTTATTATCACAGTTAAATAAAATTTTGGATCGAGTAGTTATAGAGTTGTAGTCGTTGTGTGAAGTCTAATTTCAGTTACACAAAACATTTATTCAAACAGTATTGGTGTTTATCCGTCAATTTGACGGGTGCCCGTAGAAATAGGTTTATAAAAAAATGCCCGTAAACCTAGTGTTAATAGAACTGAATATATTAAAAAATAATGAAAACCTCGGAGATTGTACCATGATCTTGAGTGCTTGCTAGAATTGTGTAAACCGTCTAGTAACAATTTTTTATTATTTTTGTATGTTTTAAACACGTATAAATACGCTTACTTTAAGAAAGAACATTATTTCATCAGGACACAACACCGGCAAGTTGATTATAAAATTCTCGTCATAATTTTCAACAGCGGAAGAGAATAATAAATTATTCAGTATGGCAGCAACACGATATTATGTAAACAAGCTACTTCCACTACTTAGCGCAAAGAGAAATGAAATAAAATTACCGAAGGAAGTTTGCGGGGAACAAACAATAACAGATCCCACCCGTCGAAGTAACAAAGGGACGAGGCGGTTGGGCAGGTAGCCTCCGCGGAACATTGGAGGGATGATTACGTGAAAGGTACTCGCTACAGTCGTCACTCGATACGCGAAGTAGCCTATAAGAGCGACATTCCTCGATGACTGCCTATAATATTAAATGAATTATTATTATTCCAAGAAGCTGATCTCCTTAGATATAAGAAAATTTTATTGAATACAGTGCATAAAATACATATTTTCATGAAGTAAACTATTTCCAAAAAATGAAAATTGTAACACTAACAGAATGATTAATTTACTGGAGGTACCTTTCTATAAAACTATTCTTGCACAGAGACATGCATACTTCATTTCCTCAAAAAATATAATTTACTTTTTTTACATTTTAAGTGTTTCAACATATTTTTAAATACATAAAAAATTGGTAAAAACGAAAGATACCAACCTCTTCATACTATAACTGCAATTTTTTTCAATTTTTAACTAACTTATGAGAGAGAGCTAAATATTTTTACCCAATCTATACAAATTTACGGTAAATCACTTTTTCCGGGTTTTTACGTCGTAAACCGTGAGGGAGAAAGAGATAAGAGAAGTTGTCACATAATATCGCACCACTTTTCGGTATGTAAACATGTTTTTCGTCTCCCGCGTCTTCGGCGACTCCTTTCACTTTATCATTCTTTCAAAATATGTATTTTTATTTTTTTATAGTCTAGAGCCAGTGAGACTATGGCATCCCCAATTGGGGTGTATTGTGAGACTGAAGGCAGCGGTGAGAGTAAGGAGATGGGGGAAAGGAAGTTTGGGAAGTACCTAGCTATTCAGATCTGGTCACCAAACACGGCTAAAGCCATTTTTAAGCAACGTTTTGATTCTGAATGGCGGTCTTTCACCAGGGCGATACTTACGTATCTAGCACTCTGGAACGTGCCGCAAGTATATTTTATATTAATTTTACAAGAATTAAATGTGTTATGACACATATTAATTAAATAAAAGTTATTTGCGCACGCCGGGCTTAAACCCGCGACCTTTGGATTCGCAGCCGAGCGTCTTACCACTCGGCCATGGAGGCCGTTGACAAACAACCAACAATTGCACCGTCCCTGATAATAGAACACTGCTGTGTTTCGTAAGCCGAGGTGATACTGTAGATTGTCTTCAGCTTTGGAGAATTACCGTTTTGGACAGAAGAACACGGTTTAGTAGCTTGTTGGACGAACAACGGATACGGCGAGGGGAGAAATTATCTATTCATCGCTAAAACACTAGACCCACTCACAAAACTACATTCATCAACAATTCGTTAATTTCATTTCAATGCTGATGTGGATGTTTTTACAAAATAGGTTTTTATATTTTATTTTACTTGAACATACATTTTTTTATTAGTTGGTAAATTGCTTATCCCACTAGGCATAAGCCTGTGTTGGGATGGCAATTTGCAAAAGTGTTTTTTTTTTGCTTCATAGTAACATGTTAATATCGAAAATATAATACATACAAAATAAAAATAATTTAAGTAAATTTAATGACAAATTTGAAGATATAGAATCTACATACTAAGAACTAAATTAAACTTGGTTTTTAAGGTGAGTAATGATATTGCTTTTAAAGGAGCTTTTGGTTTGTATGTTTCTGATGGTGCTGGGCAGAGAGTTGAATTGCTTAGTGGCGTTGTACTTAAAACTTTTTTTACTACTAGGTCTATGACATCCCCAATCGGGGTATTTTGTGAGGCTAAAGGCGGCGGGGAGGGTAAGGAGATGGGGGAGAGGAATGTTGGTAAGTACCTGGCTATTCAAATCTGGTCACCAACCACGGCTAAAGCCGTTTCAAGCAACGTTTCGATTCTGAATAGTATCTACCACTCTACCGGAACGTGCCGCTAAGATAATATATATATTATTTAAAATTAAAATAACTAACCATCACGCCTTTAAAGAGAACGGACCGTCATACAACTCTGTCTCGGCACACACTCCATGCTTCATTCACATTCATACATCGTCTCATACATACTCTTCTGTTATTCTGACTCTTCACATGGCCCGATTCAAGTATTTGATTTACTTGATCGTGCCAGGTTTTCTTCGGGCGTCCCCGACTTCTTCTTCCATTCACTTTCGCATCATATATTATTTTCCCAGTCCTTTCTTCGTGCATTCGCTCTACATGCCCAAACCATCAGAGCATCTTTTTCTCGATTCTATTCATTACGCTTACATCAGCCTTGCATTCTTTCCGGATATCCACATTTTTAATACGGTCATACATGGTTTTACCGCACATACGTCTCAAAGATCTCATTTCCTCAGCATCCAGTCTACTTTCATCCTTCCTCTGCCAGTTCCATGCCTCACTGTCATACATTAGGGTAGTGTAAGCACTCCATTGTGGACTGCTAGCTTCGCTTCTTCGGACAATATTATATTATTTAACATTAATTAAATTTGAAACTTATTGACATATTCATTAAATTTAATTAATTTTGCACACGCCGGCATTTGAGGCCGCGGTCTTTGGATTCGTAGTCGAGCGTCTTAACCACTCGACCACCGAGACCGCCACCTGTATATTTGAAAACATTTTACTACAAATGTGCGGAAATTATTTTTTTTACTAATAGTTTTCGCACAGCCTTTGAACACCCGCTGGATAATGGTAATGTGCACCCTTAGAGTAACGATATAAGGAGGCATAGCTTAATATTTTTACCCAACCTATACAAACTTCCGATAAATCACTTTCTCCGGGTTTTTACGACGTGAACCGTGAAAGAGAAAGAGACAAGACAAATTCTCAAATGATATAGCACCACCATTCGGTATGTAAGCATGTTCTCCGTCTCCCGCGTCTCCGGTGACTCCACCCACTATGTTTTGATGAGCGACATAGCTCGACATAACTCAACGGTTTTCTAGGTTATATGCTATATTTTTGTTTATGACAATACTGTGAAAAAGTGGTTATACAAATAAACAAAAACATTATGTAGACGTATGCTGTGAATGGACGTATAAATATCATAGCCCTAGTCCCACGCCCAGGTCTAGCTGAGTCAGGCGAAACTCATCAATACTGACTACAGAAGCACTCCCGTCTGTTGCTCTGAGTGTGTACCTGCTTACGAGCCTTACAAAAGCGTTTATTATTATTAATGTTATTAAATATTGGTTTAATTAAACTTAAAAATAATCTCCCCTATACATATAATAATATCCACAGCAGTTTCAATCTAGAAAACCGTAAAAGAAAGTCATGACACGGCCCTATTATACCTTCCCGTTAACTTCCTAATATAAACATATTCTTAATATTCACTTAATGACAATTTCCACCCTTCCAATAGCCTTTATTAATAACAAAGACTGAACATAAAAGTAAATTAACTATCTCTGTTGGTTACGTGCCCGTTTTACTTAAAGCTCAGGGCGCATTAACAGTGAATTATTAATTTTACCTATTCCGAAAAATGTGCTAAAATAAAATATTCTACGATCTTAATATAAATATATTGGCCCCCTAAGTGCCAGCAAGCGTCTTAACCAGGGATGCGCAACCTTTTAACGGATGGGCCAATATATCAAGTTTAATTTATTTTTTTCGAAGTTAATGTTAAAGCCCTGACGAAGCTTGAGAAAAGCGAAATCTGTTTGGCGATTAACTCGAATAAAGTATGTTTTACAAAGTGTATTGTTTTATTTAATATCAAATACGCAAAGGATACTACGGTTCAATATTACTTCAGAACAATGGCGTACACCCGATAAAGGCACATAAGCACTACCCACTCTGCAGTAATCGCATAAAAAATATATAATATGGGATTGAAAAATATGAAATCATTGCAAAAAATAATTCTACATTTTCAAAAATACAAGCCAAATTTGCCTAATGGCAACGCCGCGAGCGCCCTACCAAACTTATAAGGTTTTTTTACGTGAATACCACACAAGAGTCTCACCTGCTTTCAAACGTCTAGAGCCAGTGAGACTATGGCATTCCCAATCGGGGTATGTTGTGTGGCTGAAGGTAGTGGGAAGGGTAAGGGGATGTGGAAAAGGAAGGTATTAAAATAAGCTATTTTCTCAAGTATCCGGTCATTCCTCGATTTCGGTTGCCTTCTTGTTGAACTGTTTCATTTATATTGCCTACTCAGAATTGCTGAACCTTAACAGACTGCTTTTTTCAAAAAATATTTCAAATATTGTTCTTTTGTTCTATTCTTGTTCATAATTTCTGTTCTCATTGCTTTGTATATTTACCAGAAGCACCGTTTTGTCAAATACTATCTATCTCTTCCAGGTTCATATTATTTGACACCATTATTGCTTTAATCACATTTTTTGAGTATTGTGATTTTATACATATCTGTTATCTATAATTGGCTAATTAATAGAGCGCCATTTTTATGATATATCACCTCAAGGGCGCTTAGTTGATTTCGCAAAATCGCTCTTATTTTCCAACATTTAAGCCTGGGTATGGGGCCAAAACTACTCCGATTTCTAAATAATAAAAATAAATATAGTTCAAAGAGTCAAACGAAACTTTTGAGTGAACAACATCTCACCAAAAATCTCAATCCAGTTTTTTGTGTTGTCTTTTTTTATATTATAAATAGACTGTAAATAGTTACTACTTTAATATGTTCCTGGGTCAAGTAAAAACTAATATATATTTATTGAAGCATATTACGTTGAATATGTGAAAAACTTAAATAATGATTTTATTTTCCTGTGTTTTTTCTTGTAAGTTCCTATCTGCATACTCTTTGCTTTGTTTTGGTGGATAATCACTTTGTTTAATGTGTCCCTAGAATAATGGTTGTGTTTATGTAATGATTGATGCATAATCATTGTAAGTGGTCATTGACCGTAAATAAATAAATAGATGATATTATTCACTGAAGTGACCAACATTTTTTAAATGTAATAAAAATATTAAATTGGACAGAAATCAATTTTGAAATGAGTTGCATCCGACGCGTGGACCGCGGGTTGTGCACTAATTTCCTAGGCTTTCATCTCTCCGGGGGCTGATTAAGCCCCTAGTGGGGTATTAATATTGATAATAATAATAGTAACTGCCCATAATGAGAGGCATAGGCGCACGTGGATTTAATTTCTCTATTCGCGTTGCGTAGTTTCTCAGTTTTGCAAGGCTGAAAATCGACAGATATTCAAATCAATTTGAAATTATTTTCTTAGGTCATTTTATAGGCACACTGAACATCTGTTGATCGCATACGACCTCTTTCCGCAATCAAAGGGACTGCACAGTTTGAAAAAACAACATCTTGGCTGTTAGACTGGCTTTGCTGCTACCCGTGGTAAGCGCACCAACAATGTCCCCAAAAGCAGCCACACGCTAAAATTAATTTTCAAACAAGATCGGCGGCCATCTTGGCCATCAGTATCTGGGCTTTTTGTGCAGGCAGCATTGCCGGTATTCATCACAGTGCCCAATGTCATATTCGTGGCTTCCAAAGCGTGATTTTATATTTAAAAATGATATACGCTCAATATTGGATATAAAATAAGCGAAGAAATAGTGTTTGAAAAGATCGGCGACCATCTTGGCTGTCAGACTGTCAAGTGTGTGGGCCTTTAATATAGGCGGCACTGCTTCTACCCGCGGAAAGCACACCTACGCCGCCCAGCGCTGCCTACGGTGCTTACCCTCCGCGGCTTCCAAAGCGCGATGTTATCATATATAAACAGAACATGTCCAATCCCCGCAGTAAATTTCAATTTGTTCCCACCATAAAATAAAAGCAGCCGCACGCTAAAGGAGAAATATTACGAAAAGCACCGGATCAACCGATCAGTGGTACCAACTAATGCTTCGCACATTATTATTTTACGCTTTATTACTTTATTTGGTAAAGGTTTTATTGTTAACAATAAATCGAAATGTTATGAGGTCAACCGGGGAAGAATCAGATTGCTTTAGCTTTGACGGAAAAAACCTTTTTATTTTTTATTGTACCCATAAACGAAAGGATATTGGCGGAGGAGCAATTGTATGGTGACGGAAATAGTTCAATAATAGCAGGAAATTTTGTATTATTTGTTGGTGGAAACATTAAATTCAATTGCTAGAAAAAAAACGAACAAAAAGTGTCTCAATGTAAACGCTCCTGCTTACCCAAAGATAATTTTTTTCTATTATTATGTGAACAGGCTCTCTCTTCGCACAAGTAATCAGAGAAACCACGGTAGCCCGACCCACTTTCTTCTACAGTATAAGCACTCTCCCTTATCATACTAGATACTTAAAAGAACTACAACTTAAAGAGCCACTGAAGGAAACCCATCAAACGTATTTTCCGTAAGGGTCAGTAACACAAAACACTGGGGTCTACCAAACTCAACAGTGGAGCCCAATTATTTGGCTAATTCAATGGTTTGTTTGTTAAAAATATTTTTTCTCCGTGAATCGAGTATAAGTACATTTAAAAATAAACAAACCATATTATTGAAAATCCCGGCGAAAAAAATAAGACTTTAAAAATATATATTCAGATAATTCCTACGCCTAATTCAATTTTTTTAAATTGTTAAAAAAACAACAGATCTAAGCGCTCCGGCTTGCCTCTGACGTGGAGAGATTGGAGTCTTTGTGACGTCATCTGACGCAAATTTTCTTTCCACCACTTACAACAGTGGAGCCCAATTATTTGGCTAATTCAATGGTTTGTTTGTTAAAAATATTTTTTCTCCGTGAATCGAGTAAGTACATTTAAAAATAAACAAACCATATTATTGAAAATCCCGGTGAATGATGTAAAAATATATATTCAGATAATTCTGGCCGGAATCCATCATTAAAAAACAACAGAAAGTGTACTGTAAATCTTATCTGACGCATAAAAATAATTTTTTTTACAAGCATTTGTTAATGAAAACGTTCATTGAACTGTCGACGACGACAAGGAAATAACAAAAATCTTGTCCAACTGCGACAGTCCATCGAAGTTATTTCAATATGTCTCTCGCAGCCGGTCTCCGCCTCGGCTTATTTTATTTTGGCGAAATAATAATTATACCGAGTTCTTCCGTCAGACGTCTAGGATTTCATTAGTAATCCGATTACTCCCTGTTGCCATCAAATCAAAGGAAAAATGTGGAAACGTAATTAAATTAAGTGGACCTCATAAAATTCTTCCGCATCGGGCTAGCGACAAAGTGTCGTCCCTTTTTCTGTGCGAAAATGTTCACTGTCAACTGTCCGAGCCAGTTGGACTACGACATCACCATCTGGGGAATGTCACGAGACTGAAATATGTATGAGGAGGAGTAGGAGAGAGGAAAGAGAAGAGTTCGGATATACTTAACTATTATGTAGAAAAAAATAAGGTTAGGTGAGCGAGGTCTAAATTTTACTGTCGCCCCTCGTTCCGCGATAATAGATGCTCTCTATTGTGAGAAAACATCTGTTAGAAAATAGTTGCTAGCTTGAGTTAGGTTCTTACCTTCTCGTTTTTCATCCAGTTCCTACCTTATCCAACCATTTCACTATATTCGATTTCCATATTCAACAACATCTAGTTTGAAAACAAGTGATAATCAAGAAACAGAAGAGAGTTATGTGAAAAAACGTGTTCGTTCGTTGGTGTCTCGTTTGGTCGTCCGGTTTATTGTTGTTCTTCAAATAATATTAAATTAGGTGTATTTCTGTTATGGTGTTCGTTACATCCATAATTAGACACTTCCATCGAGTAGTATAGGTTTATCGTTTTACAGTCCATTATTTTTCCAAATTCATCATCACAGCTTCGGATCCAACAACGTACAAAAATCAGTTCAGTTTCAGCTTATCGCCAATTAAAATCTACCTACGAATTCTTTAGAAATTATTAAAATAAAATAAGAAATTCTGTATTATATAAAAATCTAGTCAAAGATTCACGTTTCGTATATTCTTCTGTTCAAACCGTTTATCCTTGACAATGTCTGTAAAAATGTAAAAACAAATCTCAGCTTATTTTGCAACGCCTTGTTGGAAACACCCATAGCGGTATAAAAAGAAGTATATTTACAGAGATTTAAAACAGTTTCAAGTCATTTTCTCGCCTTGTAAAGTGCCCTCGAGGTGATATTTCACTAGAACGGCGCAATGGAAAAATAGGTAGGCATTATTGTTATTATGATAAACACCTTTTTTCCGTTTCCGTCACTAGCAAGAAAGATAGCTGTGCACCAGCTGTTCTTAAACTGGGCAATATCGAACGAGAAAACTTGTGAAAAACGATGTTCAATATGTTTTATACCTCTGATCACTTAGAATATGTACTTTAATGAGTTACCAACACGTTTACTGTAAATAAAATATTAATATTATATTCGCAGCCTTGCAGTCCGATAAGCCAAGGGTTATGAGAACGATTTCCGGAAAACTTAAATTTATCTTGCATAGATATGTGACCTGGATTTCGGCAGGGCTCGGTTAATTTCGGTAGGAAACCACGCTCTAGGGATAAAGCCTCTCCAAAGACGGTAGTTTGCGCGAGATTCACATTTGAATTAATTCTAATGAATCTGCAACAATACTATCAAATTTTGACAAATATAACTAACTCTCACCATTCACATTCTTACTGTAAAACTTTTTTTTTAAATCCAGATCGTTTTTCAGGAATAACATAAGAGGTAAGGACCAGATTTTTTCTATTTCTTTGTGCGAGGAATTAGTTATTTCCTGAGAGATTAATTTAAAACCGTCTAATATTACAGTAATATGTTAATCAGAGTTAATTGACATGAATACTTCAGGTAGAACACCCTTCTAAGCCTGCTACAGCAAATTCGACCCTATGCCATTTCTCTTCGCCGTGCGACATGCATTATTCTTTTCGTTCCGCCTTTCGAGTTGCGTCGTTGTTGGCAGTCGCCGCCCGACACTAGGCCAATAAACACATCAATTCTGTGCTTAACGTCAACTTATTTTAAACACGTTAATTGCTGACACAGCGCGTCGCGCGTTGATATACACGTGACCGGTATGCGCACAACGCGCCACACGCGTTTCACTGCCTTTTTGCTTTGAACCGATCTAAAACAGACGCAGCCACGTGGTTTTGAGTCGTTCCACAGGGCAAAGCGAAACCCGTCTCTGATCGTCATTTAAATTGATCCGTCATTCATATAGCATTAATATGTACGAATTTTAGTTAGCAATTAACGTGTTAACGAATATTTGTGTTTTGTATTTGTACTACCAAGGATCTTCCCAAATATGATAACGGTGACATCCCACTTCCTAAGATATAGAGACTAGGTTAAATTTGACATTACAATACCATAGTCCGTATTGAAAGAAGAGTGAATGCAGGAAACTCCATAAATGGAGGACTGAACACTGTTGGCGCTAATAAGAAATTGTCTAAAGAAGCGAAGCTAGCAGTCCACAATGGAGTTCTTATATTATCCCTGATGTATGGCAGTGAGGCATGGAACTGGCAAAGGAAGGATGAAAATAGACTGAATGCTGTAGAAATGAGATCCCTGAGACATACGTGCGGTAAAATCATGTGTGACCGTGTTAGAAATGTGGATATCCGGAAAGAATACAAGGCTGATGTAAACGTAACGACTAGGATCAAGAAAGGGACGCTTAGATGTTTTGAGCATGTAGAGCGAATGAACGAAGAAAGGAGTGTGAAAAATATATGATGCGAAAGAGAATGGAAGAAGAAGTCGGGGACGCCCGAGGAAGACATGTCACGATCAAGTGAATCAAATACTTAAATCGGGTGACGTGAAAAGTCAGAATAACAGAAGAGTACTCGTATGTATGAGACAAGGAGTGTGTGCCAAGACAGAGTTGTACGTTGTAGTTGGCGGTCCGTCCACTCTGCCTACCCCTGCGGAGAAACGGCGTGATGATTAGTTGGTTAGTTTTAGTTAGTAGTAGTTTGTATTCGTTCATCATTGTATAGATTTTGATAATATCATTTGTGAAGGAGTAATTCGTTAGTACAAGCAAAAGAAGGAAAAAAAATAGTAATCTCCACAGTATACTGTCGAAAGTACAGCGGAGGCTACGGCGCAAACTGGACGAAGCTTTCCAGCGAAATCACGGCGAAGCTTTCAATTATTATAACAGGGATTAATCAGACCGTGTCGGCTATAAATAATTGATTTTTCGCTCGGGTCACATTCCAAGCGATCGGCTTGCACAGCGCGCGGGGCGCGAGCAGAGGGAATGTTCGGGCTGAGCCATAATTCAAAACGTCGCAGGGTACGGCACGGAGACAGCGGCGTTGAAAAGCGCGACGAAAATAATTGTGTTACGCTTAATTGATCTATTGCGAAAAATCAGATTTGTTAATCTTAATTGATCAAAAATAAGCACTCTGGAAATATCGTCGCCGGAAAGGCAAAAGGGCTGAAGTGCCACTTTTGGAAGTTTACACCAGAGCACTTTAATTTTTTTTTTCTTACAATAAATTTCATGAGCCTCCATCACCTGGTAGGATTTTGAAACAAAAGTTAACTCAGGTAACTTAACGCTTTTACCGAGTTACCTGAAGCGACAAAAAGCCATAAAAAAGTCCCAAACTTGTGTCGCTTGAGTTAATCTCTCTTCTTCGACGAACTTACTGAGCGACTAGCCAAGTAGAGTGCCACGTACGGAAATGGTTGTCTTCCACACACCTATGTATATTTGTATTCGCTATCTCACATTATTTCAGTTGAAGAACTCCCGTTTTCCCGTGACAGCTTGTCTGTCGAACGAATGTTTGTGTGATACTAAACGCAGTAAATCTCAGATATGTCTCTCAGACTTGGTTTAGTACATTCACGGGCGTTGTCTCAGTAACGTATCTACATTATTGAATTCATCTAAGGCTGTAAAGCCACAAAATTCTTCAGAATCAAACTGGAGTCAGAGCATTGAGCAAAAACTGATCAAAACTGCATATTTAAATCACTTTTGATCAAAGTTTCGCTTGGGCCTTTTTGTCTTTCCAGCGACGGAATGTTGCCTATTGTATTTATTTATTAATTTTAAAATAGTACATACGTAAATAGTTATACATACACGTGCTATGAACGGATGTATAAATACCTAAGCCCTAGTCCTAGCCACGCCCAGGTCTGCCGAGTCCGGAAAAAAACATTGAAAACTGACTATACTGCCTTGGATATGTAGCACTCTGTCTACTTTAAGTCAAAAACTCAAATAACGTTAAGGGTCAGCACCCAAAAATACACACTTTTTGATTTTCTAATGCAAGCAAAACTACAAATTATTTATTTGATAATTTTATACGGGTTATTAGAAAAATGTCTAAGGTTTCCAATGAATACGATTCTTAAACAGTAATCTTTTGAATTCTTTATGAAATGCAAACTGGAATTTCAGGTAAAACGTTAAAAAATGTCTTCACTGGTTTTCGAACTGCGCCTTTTACCGATTTTTTTGTATGTTTTTCATAGAATTTAAAGGGCGACAGCTAAAAAATTGTATTTGCTGGAAACCTCAGACATTTTTCCAACTACTCGTGTAGAATTTATAGATTAATCATGTATAGTATTGCTTGTATTAGAATGCTACAAAGTGACGTTTAGAGCCATTTTGGGTGCTGAGGTTCAAGTGTAAAAAGTAATCCATTAGTTCCGGGAGTATACAGGAAATATACAAAAAGGCGGAGTGATGGAATGAAATACAAAAAGTATTCACGGTGGAAAGAGTCGCGGTCAACCGAACCAAAAAAAAATAAGTGAAGGAAGAAAGATTTTAAATTCGGAAAAATATTTTTTACCTCCATGAAAAATTCACCCTCCCGATGTCAGTCTTAGCAGCCTAAAAACCCATTGGGCAGAAAGAAGTTACAGACGAAAGAATGCTAGCCACTCATATACAGAGTGGATGATACTGCTAGTATCACAAGAGTTGCAACTGCTTCCAACCGTCTAGAGCCAGTGAGACTATGGCATCCCTAATTGCGGTATTTTGTGAGGCTGAAGGTAGTGGGGAGAGAAAGGAGTTGGGGAAGAGGAAGGTTGATAAGTACCTGGCTATTCAGATCTGGTCACCAAACACGGCTAAAGCCATTTCAAGCGACGTTTCGATTCTGAATGGTGGTCTTTAACCAGGGCGAGTTTAAGGAGTAGAGACTCTTAATATCGCACTGGTGAAAAGTCCACCATTTAGAATCGAAACGTCGCTTGAAATGGCCTTAGCCCGTTTCTGTGACCAAATATAAATAGCCAGGTACTCCCCGACCTTCCTCTTCCCCATCTCTTTCCCTTCTTCACTACCTTCACAACATACCCCGATTGGGAATGCCAGTCTCACTGGCTCAAGACGGTTGGGACCTCAGAGCAATAATATACAAGAGAGAGCGCTGTAGAGAGAGCTGTAGTCAGTTTATACGAGGTTTGCCGGACTCGGCTAGACCTGAGCGTGGCTAGGAAAAGGGCTAGGGTATTTATACATCCATTCGTAGCACATGTCAACATAATGTTTTTGTTTATTCGTATAACCACAGTATTGTTTAAAAAATATAAATAACATGTAACCTAATAAACCGTTGGGTTATGTCAATTTATTTCGCGTATCACAATGTGTGGGCGGAGCGAACGAAGACACGGGACACGAAGAACATTTTCAAAAAAATTTAAAGCTGTGTGATAATTTAAAAACATTGTTATCTCTCTCATTCTCGTGGTGAACGACTTAAAAACCCGGAGAAAGTGATATATTCTAAATATGTATAGTTTGGGGAAAAAGAATTAGCTCTCTCTTCGTTTATTGTTACTTCAAGGTTGGGACTCTTGTGCGGTATTCACAATAAAAAAGATCTCATTCTAAAAGGAGTTTTCTAGCATAATGAAATCATTGAAATCGCAATTTCGTATTTGATTTTCGGAAAGCGTTATTCCGTAGTGGAATTTCAGAGAAATATTATGAAAAACAATCTTCTACCCTTCCCCCATTCGTTTATGTAAAAATAAATAAGTAGAACAGTTCTAACGTTTTCAGTGGTAATATTCTACGGGTTAAATTTAATTACACACCGAGTATGCTGCTTACGACTGTCATTATTTAAATTTCCTTGTTGGGTCGACAGTTATGTAGCATTTAAAAAACACATCGTTTCGGCACTCCCAACTTTTCGCCTGACGAAAAATCCAAGGTAAAAATGTGAAATGAGCGTCACTCAAAATATAAACGTCAAACCGAATAATGCTCGAGCGTCGACTTCCTCACAATAATATCATAACATTTTATTCATTTCTGAACGAGCCTTATACGAAAGAAAAGTTGGTTTTGCGTGAAAGGGCGGTGACGAAATGCTTTGAATTTTAAAAAAACCTATCGATTTTTTCTGGTTTTCGTTCTTCGATAATGATGAAAGTTTTCATTTATTTAAAGTGAGCTTTTATTAATGTTAAGATCTATAGAGAAGGTTTTTACGCTTCCAACGAATCTTTTGCGTAAATAAGATAATTCGTGACCCGCTGGGAGATTCTAACTCGATCTATCCAAATGCCACATGGAAAAATACTCCAGAGTGGTAAATACTTATTCAGAATCGAAACATTGTTGGAAATGGCTTTAGTCGTGTTCGGTGACCGGATCTGACGGCCTCTATTGTCGAGTGGTAAGACGCTTGACTACAAATCCAAAGGTCGCGGGGTCAAACCCGGCGTGCGCCAATAACTTTTATTTAATCAATATGTTTCATGACAGATTTTTTCATATAAAATACTAAAAAAGTATATTTGCGGCACGTCCATGAGTGGTAAATACACTAAGTATCGCCTTGGTGAAAGACCACCATTCAGAATCGAAAGGTTGATTGAAATGGCTTTAGCCGTGTTTGGTGAACAGTTCTGAATAGCTAGGTTAAATAGCTATTTTTGAAAAAAACGTTCAAAAAATATGTATTAAATTTTGCGTTAAAAGTGGAATAAAGTGCTCCAACGCACTTAAAATGTTGACTGTGGCATTCGGCGAGTCTACTTTGTCACACAAAAGTGTTTATAAGTGGTACAAGCGCTTTACAGAAGGCCGAGAAGATGTTAATGACGATGAGCGTCCTGGAGTTGTGGAAAAACAAATCATGGATTTTATTCTTTGATCCATTTTTTCAAAAGTAAAAAATCGAAGAACGCACAAAAACGTGATCAACCTTTCCAGTTGTCAAAAACAAACCACTAATCCAAAATGGCTGATAATGCTAACATATGAAAAACATATGTGTATTAACATAAAAAAATTAAAAAAAATCGATAATCGAATGTACACAGACCGCGAAAGTTCAACATTCACATTTTCTTTTTAACAGGCCATGTATAGGTTATCAAAAATAAATGTGTGCATTATTTGTTCCACATCGTGTTTTAAACAGAAATAAAATGGATTGTTTCATAATTGGGAAGGTGCGGGTAGTAAAAGGAAAGAAAACGTCTGTTTTTCATAAGGCAACGTTCCAAAGTATGCTTGTACTGCGAAGGGAAATGTGATTGATAAGGTGGTGGGTGGAAAACTCAAAGGAAAACCTGTGTTTGGACAGAGGAAAATAACACAGTATGTTGATTTCAAATAGACAATTTGATGGGTCTCACCTTTTTGTTTTTCATCCAGTTCCTACCTGTCCCGCCAATTTACCATTCGGCTTCTTATTTAACAACACTGTAATATAAACAAAGAAGAAGAATAAGTTCTTGGTGAACCACGTGTCATTTGTTGGTGCTCTTGCTTATTCGTCGTCGGTTTTGTTGTTGCTCTCAAAATAATAAGTTCAAAAATAAATTTGGTTTCGTAAATTAAGAATATAATATATTAATACAAGTGTTTAAAGAAGATTTCAAGGATTTTACCATAACTTCATCGGTGAGTGAATTGGCTTAGTGAATCCATAATCTACCTACATGTATAATCACACTTCGTTTTTACAGTCTATTATTATAAATTCATACGAAGCTGAAAACACATTCGGTGTTTATCGCAGCTTCGGATGCAACACTGTACAATAGTTCTAACTCCTCGTGACCAGTGGGACTAAGGCATTCCCGATTCAGGGTGAGCTATAAGGCTAAAAGAAGCGGGGAGTAGTTTGAGATGAAAAATAAGAAGGTTGGATAATACTCACCATTCAGATCTAGTCGAGAAATTTTTCAATTCTGAACTAGGGTCTCTACCATTTGACATCGTTAGGCTTATAATATCTTTATAAAATTGTATCTTTCTCCGAACTAGAAATTAATTAAATAATTTTGTTTATCTGAAGTGGTCTGCAAGGTAAGCAATTTTATTTTATTTTTTATAGTGACTGACATCCCCAGTGAGACTGGGGTAGTAGGGAAAGGAAGGAGATGGGGAAGACGAAGGTCGGGAAGTACCTAACTATTCAGATTTTTATTATTTATAGTGAATACCGCACAAGAGTCTCAACTACTCCCAACCGTCTAGAGCCAGAGAGACCATGGCATTACCAATTGGGGTATTTTGTGAGACTGAAGGTGGTGGGGTGGGGAAGGAGATGTGAAAGAGGAAGGTTGGAATAGGTACATTCCAACCTTCTATTCGGCTATTCAGATCTGGTTACCAAACATGGCTAAAGCCATTTCAAACAACGTTTCGACTCTGAATGGTGGTCTTTCACCAGGGCGATAATTAGAGTATCTACCACACTGGAACGTGCCGCAAATATATTTTATTTTTATTTTATAAGAATAAAATGTGTTATGACACATATTAATTAAATGAAAGTTATTGGCGTACGCCGGGTTTGAACCCGCAACCTTTGGATCGACCACGAGGTCGAGCGTCATACCACTCGGCCATGGGGGCTGAGAGACCATTGGGATGGTCCGATGCTCTGTGGGGAACCCGCTTGCACAGCGCGGGTGTAAACTGTGCGCCTAAAGTTTAATTTTAGACGGAAATCAATACCTTGTTTGTGTGAAAGCACTATGAAATAATCGTGCTTTCGTATATTATCTTTGTACATAATATAAATAAAAATTAATATGCCATAGATTATATTATGTAGCTTTGTTGTGAACAACGCCCTCGGGTGATTTTCTACAAAAACGGTGTTATGCAAATATAATAATAATAATTATTATTATTATCGGCCTAACAATATAGAAAGTGGAAAGAGTTTGGCTCCACCGATGTGTTTTGAAAACTAAATACAATAAAAAATATTAAAATTTATTAGCGTAATGGAGTCTTAAAACATCAGTTTTATAGATTAAAAAATAACTTCGGATCGTATATTGTTGGCTCCATGTTTTATGTATTACAAGAACATTATGAATAAACACTGGCTTCTTCTCAGAAGCTAAGCTGGTAGCGGATGTAATATTCAAAGGTTTTTTATTATTATTTGCATTATACATGGGAATATATTTCTTATAAAATTTCGTGTACTATTTAGCATTTGGTGTAGCAAGCACGTGATATTATGCATACGTGGAAGACGAGAAAACCCCTTTAACTCTCGAGGCAAAGTATTTCAGGTAGACTTTTCAAAATAATAATATTTCAAGGGTTGCAATAGGTAAAATTCTTCTTTTTCTATCACATGGTGTAATGGCTGTCTTGATATAACAAAGATCATAAAATTACACGTAATAAACCTCTTCGAGACCGGGAGATTTCTCGTACCTCCGCCCCCAAATTTAGCACATAAAACAACACTTTTTTTGGGTTTCTAATACAAGCAATACTACAAATTTAATCGGAATAATAAAGTTTTATTCCAGAAGGTATGCAGGAGTAGTGCAATGTAATACATTCCATGATCGATATTAATACATAGTAATCATAATTATAAAACAAAAGTTGTAATACATACAATAATACTAATAAATTTAAAAAAAAACATAAATTCATCAGAAAAAAAAAATGAAATAATAAATGTAAAAAATAATAATGGAGGATATTGGGTCTCATTTCTGCAAAACGCCATCAAGAGGGAGTCTATCCTGGCAGCGTTAAGATTGATGAGGCCAATAACTTTGAAGGTTTCCAGTGAATATTTTTTTTAAACAGTAAAACGTTCTAAAATGCCTTCGCTGGTTTTCAAAATCCACCTTTTACACACATTTTAGTATGTTTTTGATCAAATTTAAAAGATTACAGTTTTAGAAATATTTTCACTAGAACTTTAGACATTTTCCTTACCACCCCCATAAGAAATTTATAGACAAATCATTTGTAGTATTGCTTGTATTAGAATACTACAAAGTGTAGAGGCTTGAATAGTAGTATTTTATATTGTGTATAACCTTTTGAACGAACCCCTCTCTAATCAAGTTTTTTTTAAATTTCGATTGCACATCGGCCAAACGTTTTTTGTGGAGTCTCATAATGTTGTTGTTACCCCATCATAACTTTCATGTATTGATCAAATATGATTTTAATGCATGGTGTGGCTTATAGTTTTTTGCATCATGCTACAAAATTGATAATTTTAGATAATTGTGCTTTTTCAATATCTCGTGAGAAATTTTTAGAACTTTTTCAAATATTGGAACGATTTTTCTGAACAAGGGTTTTTTTTTATATTTAGTCGAAAAACCCCTAAAATATAACGCGTTCACACGTTTACATGCATTAAAACCACAACAATACGTATAGATGTAGCATCTGTACCGGAAATCGGACTAAAATGTTACCTGCGATTCGCTAAACGTGCCACAGCGTTCTGTTGCGTATTTCACCTCAGGTTAATTATTTCGTACAGGTTGTCAAGAAAAGTTGAGATTATTAATAATGGGGTTGTCAGCACCCCGCGGCGTTCTGCGGGGTAACGATTCCTATAAATATATTTCACATCATCTCCCCACCCCCCACCCAACCCCCCTCCCGCGCCGGTAACTCAGTTGCGAGGTGAAATATATTGGCTCGGGAACGAGCGAGCGCCCGGAGAGGGGAACTCCTTTTAAAATGGACTTCCATAGGATCAGATGATTCGCTTTCATGCGGAGGAAGATCAAGAAGAACTGCAGGGTTGTAGTGGAATAATGAATAATTTGATCGCGGAGCGGAGAGAAGTTTCTGGGCTTAATAACCGCGCGTTCGAAACCTGTAGGAGAGCGTTTTAAATACGTTATGCCACGATATTATTGGGGAATGTTTACTTTCAGTCCTGTTAATTTATATTGTCAATTACCCAACCTTTTATTTATTATAACGTAGCCGGAAAGACAAACGGGCTGAAGCGCCATTTTAGGAAGCTTACACGAGAGAACTTTAACGTTTTTTTCTTTGTTTTAATTTTCAATTCATAAGTCTTCAGTACCTGGTTGAATTTAAAAAAAAAAGATAAGTCAATTACCAACACACTCACACTACAAGAACAAACACCTTAAATAAAATCAACATTCCAAGACTAAGCACATCTTTTGGACAGAAAAACCACAAGTTCCATGCTGCCAAATTAAATAACGCTCTCCCAAATCATATTAGAGATGCCACCGAGATGCAAATGTTCAAGAGCAACATAAAAATGTGGATACATAACCGTGAAGACGAGGAAATTATAAAAATTATGAAGTCAACATAGAGCCAGTGACACCAACGCAGCAACCTACAGTCCGCATCGGAATAGGAATCCCTAATAAGGGGAGGACTATGAATAAAATATTATTGTTTTTCATAATGTTATATTGTAATTAATAAAAAATAAACAGTTAAAAAACGCTCTCAATGAGTTACCTGAAGCGGCAAAAACCCAAAAAAAGTCCCAAACTTGTGTCGCTTGAGTCAAGCCTTCTCCCAAATGGTGAATATATTTTAGATGGCTGAGGCAAATGGTGAATATATTTTAGATGGCTGGCATTATCAAACTGTCAGTTTGATAATGCCCTCAGGAGGCGAAACAGCTGCCACGCGTAAAAATAATTACATCGCAGAGCTTTTAACTAAAAATTGTTTTAAAATTGTTTACGTAATTTAAGTTAATTCTTTGTGGCTTGCCATATTCATAAATAAAACAGATAAACTTTGGAATAAACCACTTTTATTTTCAATATTTTGTCGACCAGTTCTTCAGGAAAATATTAAAATTTTAATATTGTCCTGAAGGTGGAAAGGTGCTCCCGAAACCGGTCGACAAAATGTTACAAATAAAAGTGGTTTTTTATAATTATTACTAATTTCGAATAAATAACGAATCATTATCACAATACGTACGTACGTCCCTTGAAAACAACACTAACCCAGTTTTGATAGTTACACAAAAGCTGAAAACAAACCATTTATCTAACCGCCCATAATGTGCGGTAGGAACCGTATTATGTGTTCAGCTACTAGCTTGGAGTAAGAATATATATGGAGAGCTAAATATTTTTACCCAACCTATATAAATTTGCGATAAATCACTTTCTCCGGGTTTTTACGACGTATACCATGAGAGAAAAAGAGACAAGAAAAGTCTTCACATAATATTTGAGCACTTCTAAGTATGTAAGAATGTTCTCCGTCCGCGCTCACTTCACATCACCGAGTCGCATAAATTACGTCAACGAATTTTGTGGTTATTTCCTATATTTGTGTTGATTAAAAACTTTGCAGTGGTCATACAAATACATCAAACATGATGGTGATATGTGCTATGCGTGAATGTTCAAATAAGACCAAACAAAGATTATAAAACATCGCTTTTCAGAGGTATTTCAACAGTTTATACATTTTTGACCGAACTTTTGAATTTTCACATTTTGAGTGATACAAAGCCATAAAATCAACAAAAACCTTCCAACATTATTTAAGCAAAGCTTATGTTGTTGGTGTTCGTGTGATATTTTGACTTTATAAACCATTTTAATGGTGTATTGATATTGTTTTGTTTAATGTGTTCAAATATGTTTATTAAAAATCCATGTGGGCGGCACTTAATGGGCTATCCGACATCCTTTGTCTCTTTCTATCAAATCAGTATAAAGTCACCAATACTGACAACACTGTTTCGCAAAGGTACCTCTCCATGTCCTTCCACCAAGGTTGTGATAGTTACGCAGAAGCTGAATACAAACCATTTACCTAACAACCCATAATGTGCGGAAGGAACCGTATTATGTGTTCAGCTTTGCTAGTCGGTACCTAGAGCCAACTGAAGTGTGTTATTCCGCTGTTTGTCAATTCGTATCTATAGAAAACCACACCTTTGAACTGGGTGTCTTAAATTGTTCAGGCTTGGGCCCTTTCTAATGTGCCCTACAGATTAATTCGGGTCGAGATAAGGCGGCTTTCCGAGATACATAAGATTAACTTCCAGAGGGCGTATATCACACCCCTTTAGTCTAGCTTATTTTTTTGTTGATATTGCTTGTGTATCAGGGCGATGAAGTCAACGCAAATAGTGTTAACTCGACGGTTGAAATAACGGTTTTTTTATAATAATGTAATAATCGTTAGGACTGAACGCTGTTGGAGCAAATAAGAAATTGTCCAAAGAAGCGAAGCTAGCAGTCCACAATGGAGTGCTTATATCAACCCTGATGTATGGCAGTGAGGCATGGAACTGGCAGAGGAAGGATGAAAGTAGACTGAATGCTGTGGAAATGAGATCTTTGAGAGGCATGTGCGGTAAAACCATGTATGACCGTATTACAAATGTGGATATCCGGAAAGAATGCAAGGCGGATATGAGCGTAATGGATAGGATCAAGAAAGGGACGCTTAGATGGTTTGGGCATGTAGAGCGAATGAACGAAGAAAGGAGTGTGAAAAGAATATATGATGCGAAAGTGAATGGAAGAAGAATTCGAGGACGCCCGAGAAAGACATGGCACGATCAAGTAAATCAAATACTTGAATCGGGTCATGTGAAGAGTCAGAATAACAGAAGAGTATGTATGAGACGATATATGAATGTAAATGAAGCAAGAAGTGTGTGCCAAGACAGAGTTGTATGGCGGTCCGTCCTCTCTGCCTACCCCTGCGGGGAAACGGCGTGATAGTTAGTTAGTTTTTTTTTTTTTTAATAATACGTTTATCTCTTTGATAGGTTATCTCGTGAAAACGTAAGTCGACTTTTTACGGTTACACATTACTCACATAGACAAATTGCTTGCGTACAGCATTCCAGAGTGGTAGATTTTCGCGCTTTTTTTTGTTTGTTTAATAGTGAATACCGCACAAGAGTCCCAACTGCTCTTTTACCGTTTAGAGCCAGTGAGAGTGTGGCACCTCCAATTGGGGTATTTTGTGAGGCTGAAAATAGTGGGGAGGGAAAGAAGATGGGAAAGAGGAGGCTTAGGAAGTACCTGGCTATTCAGATCTGGTCACCAAACACGGCTAAAGCCATTTCAAGCAACGTCTCGATTCTAAATGGTGGTCTTTCACCAGGGCGACACTTAGAGTATATACCACTCTGGAACGTGCCGCAAATAAATTTTATATTATTTTATATGAATTAAATGTGTTATGACAAGTATTATTTAAATAAAAGTTATTAGCGCACGCCGGGTTTGAACCCACGACCTTTGTATACGTAGTCGAGCGTCTTACCACTCGACCACGGAGGCCGTCAATCACAGTCGGTTCATATTTGTCGTCCAATTACTTGCGGAAAACGTGTGTTTTCTAAGGCGTGTAAATAAATAATCCTACACTTATTTTATTTGCTGATTAATTCCTATGAAAAAAGTATTTCTACGTTCAGTTTAAATTAATTTCTATAATAATTACATCCACGTACTCAGTGCGTAGAGGGTGGTGGGTGGGTGGGTGGCTAGGTGGTTAGATTGGTCGGCTGAGACCTAGCCCCATATTTCCCAGAGGAGAGCCCTCCCCCGGATGGAAGTGGATTTCATGAAAAATACAAGTCCATTGAAAGGCATCCGTTACTCCTTGCGAAGAAATATATTTCTTTAGTTTCATTTCATTTTTTTACCTTCGCGTCTTATTCCCGGGAGGTCATCGCGCCGGTAGATTGAATAACCGATAAACGTGTGTCGGGGAGTGCACGGCTCTGGAACAAATGAAATATGTGCTCGCAATCGCATGAGCTTATTTATATCTACTTTTGAGATTTTTTTAAATTTTGTATTTCGGCGAATGTTACGTCGCATCGATGTATTTTGACAAAATTGATAATTGAGGGGCTTAGAAGCGAAAGCAGCAATCTCCTTCATTTTAAATTATTTCTTGGAAAGTTGATTTAACGTTTAATGCACTTTTCTTTTGTGAATATGTTGATAAATTTAGAGATAATCGTTTCAAATTATTCCTAGTTTAATGTGCACTAACATTTTTGTACACTTCATTCTCCATTTCTTTATAATAATCATTCAAAAGTTGACAATGCTACAGAACCGTTTTTAAAAATTGCTGCCTTTGCTTCTAAGCCCCTCAATTAATGTTTTTAATAATAACATTTTCTTAAACTTTATTCCACTACTTTTTAGACCTGACCGCTTTCGCCTTATGACGGGCATCTTCAGACTGGTACTGGACGCTTAGTATTAATATATTATATATTAACTCTTATGTGACTGAAGAAAATTACACCTTTTTAAAATTGATATGAAGGTTTCTTTAACACTTTATCATTTGCTGAAGTTTACTGGACCACTTTTATGACGTAATATATCTCGACTCAGCTTAATACTTGAGGAAGTAGACAGGAATTTCACCCAGTACCATCTTTTCTTGTGGTTTTTTTTAATTAAATAGGTGATTGAAAATAGTATTAAGGATGCAGGTGATTTACTAACATACAGTATATCATATTTATCGTTTGGAATTAGATAAAATGATTAATATATACGGACAAGCTTCAAAAATCATATAAAACACATGAGCGTACCCGGGTACCCTTTCAGTCATCAGAAGGTGTAAGTTTTACTTAAGCGTTTTCCGCTCACATACCACCCTCCACATATCCAACGGTTACGTTCAATTGTTCATTTTCACTATTGTGGAGAATTCAGGAAGTTTCAGTCGGTTAGACTTACTGAAACATTAAAAAAAAACTATCTTGAAAACCGAATTGGTTACCTGGGTACCTTTTCAGTCACATAAACGTTAAGCATATATACTATTAGTCTCATTGAGAATATCATTTTTTTTTACGTGAATACCGCCCAAGAGTCTCAACTGTTCCCAGGCGTCTAGAACCAGTGAGACTATGGCATCCCCAACTGGGGTATGTTGTGAGGCTGAAGGTAGTGGCGAGGGGAAGAAGATGAGAAAGGGTAAGGTTGGGAAGTACCTGACTATTCAGATCCGGTCACCAAACACGGCTAAAACCATTTAAAGCAACGTTTCAATTCTAAATGGTGATCTTTCACCAGGGCGATACTTAGAGTATCTACCATTATGGAACGTGGCGCAAATATACTTTATTTTATTTTATAACTATTGAATGTGTTATGACACATATTAATTAAATAAAATGTATTTGCGCACCCCGGGTTAGAACCCGTGACCTCTAGATTCGTAGTCGAGCGTCTTACCACTCGACCATGCAGACCGTCATCTGTGACTTTAGGTTTTGTTTTAGTGTTGAGAGACGCGGCTTTACAATAACATTCAAAAATACAGTCTGAAGATGATCTGAGAGATCTCGTTGAGACTCTTGTGTGGTATTAATGTAAAAAGTTTTTTTTTACAAAACTACAGATTGTTTTGATTACATGTGACTTGTTTATTTTGTAGTACCGGATAAACATTTGTTTTTAAATAAACGTGTACCGGAAATTCATCAGGAGATGGAAGAAAGGAAATGTGCGTAATTTTCATATTTAAACGAGGTTTTTATATTTATCAAAAATTATTTTCAATAATGTGCTTAGTTGAATTTTAAAAAAGGGTTTAAATCCCTCTGGGCTTGTATCCTCAGAGCAATTATATACAAGAGGGAGCGTTGCTGCAGTCAGTTTTGATGAGTTTTGCCGGACTCGGCTAGACCTGGGCGTGGCTAGGACTAGGGCAAGGGTATTTATACATCCATTCATAGCACATATCGGCATAATGTTTTCGTTTATGTGTGATAATTTGGGAAATTTGGTTATATCTTTCTTTCTCATGGTGTACGATGTAAAAACTCGGAGAAAGTGATTTATCGCAAGTTCGTACAGGTTGGGTAAAAAGTCTCTCTCCATATATTGTTGTTCCAAGCTTATATCTTTATGCTTTTACCAATATTTTTCATCGCATCTAAGTTCTACGTATGTTTTATTTCTGTAAATATTACTTTTACATGGTACAGTAGCGAACATATCAAATTATTCTCCCTTAGACGGCCTGCATGGTCGAGTGGTAAGAGGCTCGACTACGAATTCAGAGATCGCGGGTTCGAACCCGGCGTGCGCAAATAAAAAAATATTTAATCAATATGTGTCGTAACACATTCAATTGATATAATATTAAAATATATTTGGGGCACGTTCCAGAGTGGTAGATAATACAGAATTGAAATGTTGCTTGAAATGGCTTTAACCAACGTGTTTGGTGACCAGATCTAAATACCCAGGTACTTCCCAACCTTCCCCTTCCTCATCTACTTCCCCTCCCTACTACCTTCAGCCTCAAAACATACCCCTTTTGGGGATGCCATAGTCTCATTTGGTCTAGAAGGTTGGGAGCAGTTGAGACTCTTATGCGGTATTCACGTAATTTTTATTTAAACATCAGTTTATATGCAATATAATATCAGATATCGTTGTAATTTATTGATACTATTTTAGTTTCAATTAAAAATAAACATTATTTCAAGTGGATCGACAGCAAATATTAAATAATAACAAAAAAAAATCCGCTCTTTTAGAATGTGTTTTTCGAAAATGTAATATAATTAAACTCAAGTACTTTTTCCACTAACGGATTATTGTTTAAATATATTTTTTTGATGCGTGTTTTTGATTGTACCATAATGCGGTATTTCAGAAATACTTAACCTTACTAACTAACTAACCATCACGCCGTTTTCCAACAAGGGTAGGCAGAGAGGACAGACTAACTATATCTTGGCACACACTCCTTGCTTTATACACATTCATACATACTTCCCTGTTTTTTCGGAATCTAAATTATTGCACATCGTTTTAATATTGAATAAATTATGCTGTAGAATCTAATTAATAGTATAGACCTTTGAACTAGGCATAACTTAACATTTAAAAAAAACTTTATCAATTTTAAGTTTAGTCCTAAACTCAAACACAATAAAATAATGATAGAATATTTTTATTTAATGGCGCACCCCTGAATTTGCCCGTGCAATTCCTGGTCATAAATATGACGTAGTAAGTAGCTACGTATAAAGCATTCAATTTTTTCATCTGAAAAACCCACGTAATTAAAAAAACTATTTTCTCCGAGATGAACCTGTGACTTCCGAGTACAGAGCCAGGGAACTTACCGACCCGTGAAAAATCATGGCTTGAATTGCCAAGAAAAAATATTAGACACTTTAATCCACCCATTTGAAATATAAAATAATGTCTGCTAAAATACATTATAGGTAGGTAGGGATTTGGAAAAAATATTTTCAAAATTTGAAAATACCAATTAACATTAGTTCCAATTTTTAAAAGTTTACACTCGTACGGTCGCGCGTACTTACAAAAGAAATTATTGTATTTTGCAATGGGCCTTGCCAGTTCTAGTGTAGATGGCCCTTTAGAAAATGTTTGTCCTAGAAAACAAAATTTAAAAAATAAACTTTGTAATCTGAGAGAAGAAAGAAGAGAGAAGAAAGGGAACATTATCTCGAAAAGCAACGAGCGTAAAAGCCTTACATTATTTGATTGAAGCCAAAGAAAGGGTCAAAAGTTTTATACTCGCATATCAAAGAATCGCGCATTGTGATTACTTTAGTCTGTAAGGATATATTTTGTTCAGCTTGTGATGGCTATTTAGAAATAACTGTTTTACTTTTCTTATTTAATTAAAAACGCAATTAATTTCTTTTATTTATGGTTTTAAAGTTTATTTTGTAGAACTCCATTCTGTTCATCCAGTTTGATAATGCCCTCAGAAGGCGAAACAGCTGTCACGCGTAAAAATAATTACATCGCAGAGCTTTTAACTAAAAACTGTTTTTTTTTTATTAAAATAATAATAATTATTGTTTAAATAAAAGTAAAAAACCTAGCAATTATTTTCATTAAAATGTTTTTTAATAACTCGGATTTATTGTTTACTAGAATTTACTGCCCGGTTCGGCTCGTGATTCGGAATATTGATTTTCCCCTCAGACTCGTCTGTATATCATTAAAACATGACGAAAAAATTGACTCAATTCCTCAGTGAGTTTTTTTTATCACACTTCGTTTCAGGAAACCAATATTTATTTAATGAAAATGAAATAATAACTTTGTATAAGACCACAGATATTCAGATATTATTAATAATTATAATTATTATTAAATATGTCAAACTACAAAGTGATTACTTTCAACGAAAATGCAATAATTTTTTATTTAGACCATTTGAAATCCCTTTTCATACCATCCACTTTCGCCTTCGGTTTGTGCTTTTCAGGTTTTTTAAATATTTCCCTAAGTATTACTGAAAAACTCATAACTCTATGGCTCATGATAGAAATAACATTCATAAAAAAATAATTTTACGGTGGCCTAGAAATTCTAAGCTCTCCGATCTGCCCTCTGATATACGATGTGCTTTTTCAAATCCCAAGGTCACTTTAATTCCCACCAGCATAATTCTTCATTTCTACCCCCCTTCTACCTTTTCCTTTTTCTTCTCCTCTTGAAGATATTTATTATTTCCTGAGAAGAGTTAAATATACCTTTACAATAAAAATAAAACCACGATCCCAGTTCTCACCGTTCGAGAGTTTATGCATATATTACGCCAAAGGAAGGGGAGGAAATGTAGGAATTATAATTTCCGCTTTCAGAAAATTTTCTAAAACATGCCATCGACTTTCATGAGTTGTGATGGTTATTTTGGTCGTATTTTTTTATTGCGTTTATAATATGTAATTATTTTCTCCAGAGGAAATTGAAAACACGCTTGTGATCTTCTTCTAGTTATTTGCGAAAAAAAAATACAGATTTAAACAAATTTCAACAAAAAAAAAATTATGGGAAAACATATATGATTTATTGTCTTGTACTTAAAGATATTTTGATTTTATAATTATTATTGATTTTACCAGATTTATAATTAATATTAATTTAAAGAAATGTATCGTAACGAATGTAACTTTTTAAATATGTTGATTACTTTTATTTACATTGTTTCGAATAAAAATAAATTGTTAATATTTTTGGATCGATGTATCAATGTGATTAAATTGCCATTTTTTTATTAATTTGCAATATATAAATAATATCACGGGTTCAAATAAAAGTAGTGTATTGGCATTATTTTAGTGCAATGAGTATTTCGCAATGCTTCGAAATAAAACGACATGAAACGATTTGCCACTTTTAAAATTTTAGAATGTAATGGTCGTTAATAATAAAAACGAAATTATGTATGCATGCACAATGTATGAAAAATTGATTATTATAGCACACAATGGTGTGATATAACTAATTATAAGTAAAATAAATACACCCTTTCTATATATTTGATGAAAAGATATCAAAATTCTGGCACGTAAAGCAACAGATTTGCTGATGAACTATGTATACTTTTATTCAGAGTATAATTACCTGATTTTTACGATTACTGTCTCCGGTGTTAATTTTACTAATTGCATGTGAATGTGTTCCATATTTAATTGAATTATACCAAACTTTAACTAAAACAATAAACAATTTTACAGTAAATTGATAAATTCATTCAATCTAAGCATATAATGTTTTGCTATAGAATCTGTCAAAAGGAAAGTCATTTAAAAGTAATTGAGTGTGATTAATTCAAAATATTTCTTACCTTTAAAGAGCCTTTTGATGTATGCAATAGGACCCACGATGCTATCCAATGCAAATAACTCTTAGCACAGATTAAAATTCCTTCAACCCAAAGAATTACTATTTGCAACACTCAATGAAAATGTGAAAAAAAGTCACAACATGAATTAATATCGAATCGAAATTATGAAATAGTTTTAAATATTTTTTAAGTATTTAAAACGCTTTTATTTCAGTTTGAAAAACCGCGAGTCGCAACACTGTCACACGAATATCGTAACTTGCGGCGATTTCACCAAGTTTAGTTTCCCGCACGTAGAGGACACGACCGCTCCAGCCGGAGAACGGGAGACGAATGATTTGAATTCGGAACTCCCGCGGGCAGGCGCCTGCCCTAGTGTCATCTCCTGGTACTGCTACATTCAATTTTGGAACAGGAAATGAGCGAAAACAGTTTTTCGAAAGAAAAAACAGATTCCTGATACATCACTGGAATGATGAGAGGCGTTCAGCGGCCTGGCGAATAATCAGATAAAGGAGGAATGTTAAATATTCTCGTAATTATTTCTCGGAAGGAAGGAAAGGTTTTATGATCGCTTTTGAGTCAGGAATATCAGGAGATCGAAGAAAAAAAAACATAAAAGAATACGCGCCGTAAAAACATTATTGCTTAGTGACGACGACCTCCGTGGCGGGGCGATAAGATCCTAAGGTCTAGGCCAGGGGTCGGCAGGAGCGGCTCGCGAGCCACATGCGGCCCTTTGCATAGACGTTTGCGGCGCTTCGGACATAAACTCCAATTTCACCTCATCGCCTCCGTGGTCGAGTGGTTAAGACGCTCGACCACAAATCCAGAGGTCGCGGGTTCAAATCCCGGCGTGCGCAAATAAAATTTATTTAATTAATATTAAAAAAATGATGCAATTGTATATTTGCGGCACGTTTCAGAGCGGTAGATACCCCTAGTTTCACCCCGGCGAAAGACCACCATTCAAAATCGAAACGCTTCATGACATGGCTTCAACCTTGTTTGGTAACTAGATCTGTATATCCAGGTACTTTCTAACCTTCCTCTTACCCATCTCCTTCCCTTCCACACTAATTTCAGTCTCACAACATACCCCAATTAGGGATGCCATAGTCCCACTGGTTCCAGACGGTTGGGAGTAATTGGGACTTTTGTGCGGTATTCACTTAATAATTACAATAAAATTTTAATGATTTTAATATATATCTTCAGACTGGTAGATGCCGTCATAAGGTGAAACCGGTCAGGTCTTAAATAAATAAAAATAATCGAATAATGTTAAAGAATTAACAGTTTCAAAATTAAAAATAATAAAAACATTTTATTTCAGCGGAACAGAGCGGTGGGCGCAATACTGTGTAATAAATAAGAATACATATGAGTAAAATGAAAACAATGAAAGAGATAACATAAAAAAATAAAGTAAAACATAAATTTAGGACAACAAAAACCCTGTAAGTTGTTATCTACCCCGTTTATGAGAATACATGTATAACGCGCAAGCTTGGAGTAACAATATATGGAGAGAGGGCTAATTATTTTTACACAATCCATACAAACTTGCGATAAATCACTTTCTAAGGGTTTTCAGGTCGTACACCATAAGAGAGAAAGAGACAACAAAAATAACACACCGCTTTTATGTACTGTAAGGATGATCTTGGTCTCCCGCGTCTCCGGGGACTCCGCCCACATGTTTTATTATGCGAATAAACTGGAAACAATGGTTTTTTTAGGTTAAATGCCATATTTTTGTTGATTACAATAATGTGAAAAAGTGGTTATACGAATAAACAAAAACATTATGTCGACATGTGCTATGAATGGATGTATAAATACCCAAGCCCTAGTCTTAGCCAAGCCCAGGTCTGCCGAGTCCAGCGAAAACCATCAAAAACTGACTACACTGCCTTGGATGGGTTCCACTCTAAGCGCGCAAGTAAATGAAACAAGAAGCTGCGGACGTCCCAAATTAACATGGAATTGTCGAATGTAGCAAATACTTGAGTCGGGTCTTCGAAAAAGTCGGTATAACAGTAAAAAAATTTGAACGAATTTAATTAATAGATTTTCTTAAAATTTACTGAAAGTGTCTGAACGTAGAAATATTAGCGATTTAGTATCCCTGTATAAAATTGTTGATTCAATGTTTTATACCCCTGAATTGTTATATTTAACTGTGTTTCATGTTCCTGGCAGGACAGTTACAAGACAGTACCTACCATATTATTGTGACAATTCTACTTCAACCTCACAATACGTATTTTTTTATTTATTTAACAAGATCTCATAAAAACAGTTGTTCACGAAATACATTAAGAGATGAATGATATAAAAATATTGTAGATACATGCATAGTGTAAAAAAAAGAAATTAAACATTTATGTACATCTCACATATAGACAAGGTATTATATATCCAAAAGAGTTATATAAGTACAAACTGAAGTAGTGTGACGCACTATATATGATATAATAACGCAAATAAGGTGAGCAATGAAAAACAAAAAAGAAAAGATATTAGAGAGTTTCATTCTTTTACATATATTATGAGATAATCGTTGAATAGGCAAGTGTAAAAAAGTGTGTAAAAAAAAATATATTTTATTTAAGATTATGTACCATAGATCCTTATGTACCTAACGGTCACTCTTGTACGTACATCGACAGATAATGACAGAACTCTATACATGTGCATCTAATCATAACTAAGGTAGATGCAGCTTCATTGAGTAGTTCCATCGCTTTATATATTGGCGTGTTTTTGTATGAGGAAGTTCTGACTTTCGGTGTGTAAAACGTCAAATGATGCCTCGCACGAATATAATTACTTGGGGCAAATAAGTTGATCTCCTTTAGTATATATGGGTTATAAATACCTCCAGAAATCAACTTATGAAAATGTTTACCCAAAAATATTATGCTCCTATGCGACGAAGTTAACATCTGTGAGACAAATACTCCGATGTTGTTGATATATTTAGTACATCAATATCACAATATAAGCGTACCTTAGTAAAGTTTTTTATAAACTATTATACTCTGCATGTACCTCCTGCTCACTTCTATTTATTTATTTTTTCTTTCATATTGATCTATTTATATCGATGTTTGCACTGCTTGTGAGTAATTTTTTATGTAAATATTTGTGTTAAAGCCTTTAGCGGGCGTAAATAAATAAATACATTAATTAATTCATTCATTTGTAGCAATGAGTGAGTTGGGTGGCTGTACATTTCTGCTTATTCCTGTTAGCTAGTTCAGTTTTTCAATTAGACAAGAAACTTTCATAAATCCGGAAAATTTCCTGTTTCCCATCACATAAAACAATTTATTTAAAGAAAGACAAAACATTTCCGGGTTACGAATAACCTGAGAATATTTTTAAAAAATCCTACTACCATCATAATAAGCGGAAAATGTTGCTTGTGCAATGATGGAGGACTCAACTAGCAGAAGAATTGAACCCACGACACCCGGGTGGAAACCGGGCGCATTGGTCCACTCAGCTAATAACCTTTTTTATCGTGAATACCGCTCAAGAGTCCCAACTGCTCCCAACGTCTGGAGCAAGTGGGACTATGGCATCCCTGATTAAGGTAGTGGGGAGGGAAAGGAAATAAGAAAGAGAAAGTTTGGGAAGTAAATGGCTATTCAGATCTGGTCACCAAACACGGACTAAAGCCATTTCAAGCAACGTTTATATTCTGAAGGGTGGTCTTTCACCAGGACGATACTTAGAGTATCTACCACTCTGGTACGTGCCAAAAATAAACTTTATATGATTTTATTTGAATTAGATGTGTTATACAGATTGATTAAATGAAAATTATTTGCGCACGCCGGGTTCAAACCCGCGACCTCTGGATTCGTAGTGGAGCGTCTCACCACTCGACCACGGAGGCCGTCGAACCTAACCTAACCTAACCTAACCTAACCTAACCTAACCTAACCTACCGATAGTCCCACTGGGCGGACAAGTGGGTCTCTTGTATAGACTGATACATATTAAAAGTCAAAACAATTTTCCGTTATCTAAAGGAACAATGGCAATCTTATTCATTTATTTATAAACTAACGGTCTATTACAAATACAATTACAAAAATAACAAAACACGAAATGGGAAAAAGAGCAACAAAGGAAGAACAGCACATACATAATATTAAATGAAGCAATGACAAAAATAGGACAAAACATACATAAGAAAGAACATTCAAATCAAAGCCATGGTCTAGTCAAAGTTTTGGTAGAGTCGTAAAGAATGACAGAAATCATTTAGACTGCCACCAAAAACGTCAAGACCATGGCTTGTGTTAACAAATCTCGAACATTCTGGACAGTGGAGAATGATACCCATAATTAGTAGAGCGATAGTTGAGGAACAGCAATTCATTGTTTCTGAGTCTGCAGCAAGGAATGTTGAACTGGATAAGTTGCAACAGAAAAGGTGAGTCAATTATACAATTAATAATTTCGAAAATTCAAATTAAATCAAAGTCTTTCCTACGCTTTTCTAATGAAGAAATTTACAATGATCGTCCAATTTAATCATATGAATAATAGCCCCTTTCTCGCCCTAATCTTTATGCAATTCCGCGTAAGAAGCGATGTTGTACGGATTCAATATGATGAATGTTAACAGTATAGAAAGGGGACCAAATTTATTTATTTATGTTGTTGAAATATAAAACATGGGTTTAGTTCATATCTGTCTCACTAGGAGATTCCTGTGACGAGACAGACGCAGTAAACATAAATGATATAATAGTAAATGCAAATATTAATAAAAATAAAAAAAGTGATAAAATAGGAAAAAGAAAAGATCAAATTAAATGAATATAGGAACAAAGTTATTACGTGGAGGTTACATTTTATAGATATTGTTTAGGAGTATATAAGTTGTGCATAAGGTGCATAATATATAATGTTTTTGGTTTTTTTATGATTTAGGTAAAGGTAAATATGGAAAATAAAAATAGGATTGTATATGCCTAGAGATAAAGATAGATTGAAAATTGAAATGTGCACGTCTATGTAGGTGTTTTACAGTAGTTAGCAATGACACTAGCATATTCTAGATGAGGGCGAACTAATGAGCAGTAAAGAGAATTTTTAGGTGAAATACACAAAACTACGCTATATAAATGCAATTTAATTCTAAATCTGTCCACAAAAACGTGTACGTCTTAAAAACAAGCTTTGAAAGGGTTTAAATTAAAACGGATTGGACTCATATAAATTTATGACTAAATATGAATGCCTCGATGCTTTGTTCAACTTAACAAAGCCCGAACAAATTATAATTACATGCTACGCAGCTGACTTAAAGCGCTCTTCATAAATAATAGGACCACATTACCACGCTGTGTACCCACAATACTCAGTCGCAGGCGTCGTCACTTGGAACCACTGGACAGGTAAGCCCTAGAAGTGCGATCGATTTGCAATATACATGGAGAGGTACCTTTGAGAAACAGTGAAGTCAGGACGGTTGACTTTATACTGACTCGATAGAAAGATATATTAAAGGATGTTGGATAGCTTATTAGTTACCGCCCACCTGGAATTCGAACATTTTTAATAAACATATTTGAACACATTAAAACAAAACAATATCAATACACCTTAAAATGATTTATCACACAAACACTAATAACAGAAAAATGTGAAAATTCTAAGGTTCGGTCAAAAATATTTAAAACTGTTGAAATACCTCTGAAATGTGATGTTTTATAATCTTAGTTTGATGTTATTTGAACATTCACGCATAGCACATATCACCATCATGTTTGATTTATTTGTAAATCCACTGCAACCATTTTAATCAATACAAAAATAGGAAATAACCTATAAATCGGTTGACGTAAGTTATGCGTCTCGATGATGTGAAGTAAGCACGGATGGAGAATATCCTTACACACTTAAAAGTGCTGCGATATTATGTGAATACTTTTCTATTATCTCTTTCTCTTTCGTGGTATACGACGTAAAAACCCGGAGAAAGTGATTTACAGCAAATTTGTTTTGGTTGGGTAAACATATTTAGCTCCCTCTCCATATATATTCTTACCCCGAGACAACACTTCTCAACTTTTAAATCTCAGACAGGCAAATGAAAGTGGTTATCTGTTCGAGGGAGAATTACGAAAATTTATGATAAATTTCACCAGAAGTAGGGAAAAAGTGAGCTTACTCTAGGCGCACGGTCATGCCCGCAACACCATTATATGGGTTTATATCTTCAGCGCTGCAAAAATTTGCCTTTTAAACCCGAAAACCGAAAACTTGAACTTAAAGTCAACTTACAGGAGTAAAGATTAACAAAAGTAACTTAATACCTTATCAGAGATTGACACCTCTAACCTTACCCAACCTAACCTAACCTAACTCTTTCCTCGCACAACATTAAGTAGGTGTAAGCAAATTACAAATCTAAATATGTCAAACCACAAAGTAATTGCTTTCTACGAAAATTACAAATCACTCGATTCTTTTTCTTTAATTATAGTGAATACCGCACCAGAGTCCCGACTGCTCCCAACCGTCTGGAGCCAGGTGACTATGGCAACCCCTATTGAGATATCTTTTGAGGCTGAAGGTATAACTAACTTACTAACCACTAAGCCTTTTCCCGCAGGAGTAGGCAGATGGGGTGTACCGACACACAACTCTGTCTTTGCACAAACTCCTGGGTACTTTCCTTGAAGTAACAATATATATGTAGAGAGCCGATTATTTTTACCCAATCTATACAAATTTGGGATAAATCACTTTCTGCGGGTTTTTACGTCATACATCATGAGTAAGAAGGAGACTACAAAATTTAGTAATTATCAAACCGCTTTAAAGTATTGTTAGAATGTTCTTCGTGTCCCGCGTCTCCGTTGACTCCGCCCACACGTTTTGATACGCGAAATAAATGGACATAACTCAACGGTTTATTAAGTTACATGATATATTTTTTTTATTTATTACAATACTGTGGTAAAAGTGGTTTTACGAATAAACAAATCCGATTCGATTCTGAATGGTGGTACCGCAAATATACTAGATTTTATTTTATATGAATGAAATGTGATAACACATATTATTAATTAAATTAAATTTATTTGCCCACGCTGGGATTTGAACCCGCGACCTCTAGATTCATAGTCGAGCGTGTTGATCACTCGACCACGGAGGCCGTCAAATTTGCAGGTACTATACTGAAAATTGACACAAAAAATTGTAAAAAAATTTTTTTAAGTATTGAAATAGAAACGAACACCAACATGACTAAAAACGTCTGTGCCATAAAACATAGAATGTATGTTTTGTTTCAACAAATAAATTGAAAATAATAGATTAACAATTTCAAATTTTTCTCCATTCGCAAATCATTGAACATATAAAACAAATTGTAAAATAAGTAAAAAAAACTTTTCCGGGACGAAGTTTGACTTCATTCTTTAATTTCGTTCCAACCCCCAACCCTTTTCTCTCGGACCTCGGTGGCTGAGTGGTCAAGATACTCGGCTACGAATCCAAGAGTCGCGGGTTCATTATTTTGCTAGCTTAGTCATCCATCATTGACATTTTCCGCTCATAATGATGGAAGTTGGAGGAAATCAAATACTTTCAGGTTATGTTGACCTTACTTAAAGTAAATAAAAAAATATCGCATCAAATAAGCATCCAACCCCAAAAAGATGAAACTGAGAAAAAGGCGTTTGAAAATATGACGACGAAAAAGCAATAGTATGCGCAATCGGCATTTGTTAAGTGAATATCAGTGGTTTTTTTAGGGGCATTATTATAAATAGGTAATTGATAATTGAATACTGGAATTAATTAAGGCTCTAAGTACCATATACTAGAACTGCTTGTCGTAACAAAATACTGATTTGCCTTGTAAAATTACATGTAGCATACCTTTTAAAAAATGTTACTTTATAGTTTGGAGCAATCTCGACAGCTTCCATAATTTTAAAACTTAAATTTATTTTACATTTCTATAAAATAAATGTTTAAAACAGACAACGACGGTTACGGTGTAAGTACCACGGCTAGTAACTTAATTAAGGCTCTAAGTGCCATCTCAGGGACGCTGGTATATACATGTACACACACCATCACATGGGGAATAAGGATGTGCATGTTAACAAAACAAAAAAACATTTCTTCTTGAATTTAACTAAAAATATTTTTTAAATAATCTAAATAATAAAAAAATATATTACAAAATATCACGTAGCCTTTCACGAAACCCACAAAAATATTTTAAAGGTAATAAAACGTTTTACAAGTAATTTTTTTTAAAATTAATATCAAATTGAGAAATTTTTTTTTAAAGTGATCACTTTTCTGTTCACGATACAAAGTGAAAGCAAAATTAATAAACAAATTAAATAAAAGTGTCTTTTGGATAGCGATATATTACTGGTCATTTAGTGAGATCTTTGTAAAAGTTCAAATGTTGGTCTTCATGTAGATAGGGAATCGTGTTTCTTATGTTAATGATTATCATTAAAAGAAGTACCTTTAAACTAAATAACATTTTATTTTTTTAGATATTGGTGGTGTTTTAAATTAATTGAATAAAAGGTAGCTCAGAGAAAAAAAAATAGTAAAATTTAAGTAATGTGAGCGCATGTACCAGTTTCCAGAGTTAAAAAAAGCAGTGTCACCCAACGATCTTTTAATAACATCTACAAGATGCGATCAAAATACGCCAAACCTCGGAGCGCTTCTGTAGTCAGTATTGATGATTTTTGCCTGACTCAGGCGTGGCTAGGACAAGGGCTAGGATATTTATACATCCATTCATAGCACATGTCGATATAATGTATTTTTTATTTCTATAACCACTTTTTCACAGTATTGTTATAAACAAAAATATAGGATATAACCTAAAAAACCGTTGAGTTATGTTCTGTTATGTCGCATAACAAAACGTAGTGGGCGGAGTCGCCGGAGACGCGGGAGATGGAAAACATGCTTGCTCTGAGCGCCGAACGATAGCTTTTACATGGAAAAATATATAGAGGTGTAGATTTACAAACGAACTCAATTCGTTGACATTGGTCTGACTCTAAACTAGGATTTCAGGTTGACATGTAATAAATAGTGCGCGTCTCTTTCTAACATAATGATATTCTTGCTCGATTAAGAACATAAAAAGAGACAGAGATATATTTAGGGAGGCGATTGTTTGTTAAATAGTCTACTTTGTATCGTTTGGACAATTTTTAATAAAAATATTTTTATCATTACAAAACAATATTATAAACACCATTCAAATGATTTATTAAGTCCGTTTATCACACACGTGATAATAACATAAGTTTTTTTTTTTAAATAAAGATTTAAGCTTCTTTGTTGATATTATGTATTTTTATCATTAAAAAATACAAATCTCCAAACGCACTATCAAACAAATAAATATTTGTGAAAAGTAGTCGTTTTTATTGTTGTGTCCTTCTATTTGTCCTACTTATCCTATTACTACATCCACGCATATAACATATCGCCATAATGTTTTTTTTCTAGTATAGAACTACAGCAAATATTTCAATAAACGAAAAAATAGGGAATACCCTCCAAAACTGTCTGAATGTGGTTCCGATGAATGATGTGAAGTTTGCGCGTAAGCCGGACATGGTTACACGTGTCAACGCGGTGCAATATTTATGTGACTACCTGTTTTGCCTCTCGCTTTCTCATAGTATAAGAAGTAAAAATGGCGACGAATGATAGTAATAATTGCATACTGCTTTTAAAAATATATATTTAATTAATTAACGTAGTATAATAAAAAAAATACCTCTAAGGGGTTTGGAGGTATATAGGCATATTTTTATAAATATTATTATTGTTGTCAACATCGCCACACCCAATTTATTCAGAAAGGAGTATTAAAACATAACGGCAAATTGTTTACACAACGTACATAATTTAGTTTAATTATTATTTTCATAGAATCATGTAATTTTAAAATGTACATAAGTAAAACAGTGAAAATAAGAGAATTACCTAAATACAAAAACATGGTTTTTTTATTGCATATGAATATTACGATAGGCATGCACATCACTAGCGCATCACTGTCAAAACTAACAACATTTATAGAAAAATGTTAAAATGCAAATACCTCAGAATTTAGCGGTTTTTTGCCAGGAAACACTTCACTATTTATTGTGGAATACTCTTTGCCACTTGTTTTTAGCTTGTTTTTTGCATTTTGCACACTTACTTCACCTTTTTAAGGACGTTTTCTAAGCGATCTCGCGAGTGTCAATCTCAGAGTAACAATATAAAGAGACCGTACTAATTTGTGACAAATCGTTGACAAACTCGCAAAATATAGCTCTCTCTTTATGCTCGGTTCTATACGCATATGAGAAAAAGAGACAAACAATTGTTGAAACCAATACACGATTTGGGGCGGGCTAAATACCATGTCCGCGATATTTGATCTGTACGAACTTCATTCACGTTTGGAGTGTCAGGCGAACGGACTGTCAAAAGTGCGTAAATAGTTAAAAACTTGAGTTATTTTTTGTCCGATATCTAGCAAAACATCATGGCCATATGTGCTATACTTGGTTGCTTCAATCGAAGTACAAAAGGACCAAAAAACAAACAGTTTTCACACGTATGTACCATAAAAATCGTCTTTTTAGTTAGATCTCAAATATTTAACATTCTAACCTACAAAACAACTAGTAACTTACACCAATATGTAATTAATCTTTGGACTATTCGTTCCAATATAATAAACTTCCGTTTGAAATGAGTTTTAGTGGATTCGTAATATTTTTAACTTAGAGATATTTACTAGCTGTCACATAAGAAACCATTACAGTGGGGAATCCCCATATTGTACGGCTTCTGAAAGTATCCCGGTCTCTTTCTTTCTCATGATACTAACGCTAAATTGTTGGCAAACAGATAAAGACAGAATAGTGTTTATCTCTTAGTTATATTTATAATTTCGGTTGCGTACCCAGATTCAGGGCTATGCCAAAATTGGAATATTATTATTTATTTAATTATTTTTAGATTTCCAAAGGATGAAAAAAGACGAGAAAAATCTAATTTCTTTTTCTTTGATTTAACAAATATGTTAATATGAATTCATACGTTTCATCTGGATTTTTATACCCTTAGCTTCTAGTTAATTGTTTTTTTTTAAATCTATTGATGTGCACATGCACTATTGTACCCATTCTGAACCTGTTCTCTGATGATTTATGATAACGATATGCATCTAGATAGTTTTAATTTTGTATACATATTATATATTATTTTCTCCTTGTTAGTTAGAATTATTAGCTTAATTAATTAAGTATGAAGCGCACTTGACGTGAAATATCACAAAACTGTGCTATATAAGTTCACTGTTATTATTATCTGCATTCGAAATTTCCTTACAAAATAACGCGGGACGGAAAACATCCCTACAATACTTAAAAGCGGTGTCATGTTTTGTGATTTTTTTTTGTGTCTCTTTCTCTCTCATGGTGTACGACGTAAAAACGCAGAGAAAGTGATTTATCGAAAATTTATATAGGTAAAAAAAATTGATCTCTCTCCATATATTCTTACTCCAAGGTTAAGAAAATGATTTAACATCTGTTATCACCGTACATTTTTTTTATTTTACTTTTGTTTGTAAACTATTTTGTTGATGGTACTGAAGTTCATTTTATAATATGTATTATAAAATGTTCTGTACTAATAATTTAATTCGTTTATATTTTTATCTATAAATAAGATTTTAATAATCTTATTAATTAATGTATATTTGAATAAACAAAAAATATACAACATTCATTCTTTTTAATGATTTACAACTACCTACTCACAACAAAATACCTAATTTACTTAATTTGTGACAACCCTGTTAGTGATTTTACTCCGAGTTTAGGCCACACCCTTTGGTCATTGCTTGGTCAAAAAGTGCGGACAAAATTTCGCAAAGTTAGGTCTCTAGATATTGTTACTCTAAGGTGTCAATACACCGTCGCCAGCCATTTTATATGGAATATCGCTGGGAACTACAGTGGTACTTAGAGCCTTTTAAAGGATTATACACCAATGGACTTAGAACTTTGCCAGATTTCATTAATTTTTCATATTTTTTTGGACTGCTTTAGACACTTAAATCCTATTTAACGTTATTGGCATCGGTACATAAAATACGATTCTACAAAAAAATCAGTTTTTAATTTTTTGGTACTTAGAGCCTTAATTAATTCCAGTATTCAATTTATCAATGTTTTTATTAAAAAATATATATTTCTAATGTTTTATTACATTTTATATTTTTTTTAAGCTTCAATTTAAGTCAAATATCTGCAATGTGCGTTAAAAGTAATTACCAAAAATCTATTGAATTTGGAGCTCGCATATTTTCAGGAGATATAAATCTCGTATTTATCTTTAGGAAAACATGTAAAACTCGATTTTGGCAAATTGTGGGTTGGACGCTTTCTGCATAACTACGTCCAATTAGTGTTCACCTAAGAGCGGGTCTCTGGTGACCTAGTTAGGTGAACACTAATGGAAAAGCACACCAAAACAAAAACGGCCATTTTTTTATTGTTTTTTTTTTATTAAAAATTAAAACCAGTGGCCCTAAGAGTGGTCTGCACGCCCCCTCGATGGCAGTGGGGGCCCCATCAGCCCCAGTAGGGTGGCAGGAATTATAGGCTGGGATAGTAGTTTTCAAAAGCGCAAAATAAATTTACCTCTTCACCTACTGATTTAAAAAAAGAACGGCATTATGATTAAACGCACGCCCAATATGTATACACGGTTGACATTCAACACATGAGAAGGGGTCGCTTTTACGACTCGTTCTTATGTTCAACAGCTCGGTTATGGAACGATTTGCCGGCTTCTGTGTTTCCTCTATCCTTCAACATGGGCCTCTTCAAGATCCAGGTTCACTCCTTCCTTTCCTCATAAAGACCCTCCACACAGCATTCCCAAAGATGACATAGGCCCTGGGGGAAATTATTTAGATATTATTATAATATCAATCGAATATCATTTTGAATGGGTTTCGGATTATAAGGTAAAATGTTATTACCATACTCTATTACATTGCAAAGCATTTGGTGATATGTCACAAAAATGGCGCTATATAAATTAGCTTGTTTTTTTTCAATACATGTGAGACATTAGATATAAAATTGAAGTGATAGCTGGAAATAAATTTGAGCAACTATGGCGAAAGGTCAAATATTTGATGTTTTGATAATGTATCATAAGTTTGTTATTTCATTATAACTAACAAACTAACAATCACGCCGTTTCTCTGCAGAGGTAGGCAGAGAGGACGGACCGCCATAAAACTCTGTCTTGGCACACACTCCTTGCTTCATTCACATTCATACACCGTCTCATACATACTCTTCTGTTATTCTGACTCTTCACATGACCCGATTAAAGTATTTGATTCACTTGATCGTGCCATGTCTTCTTCGGGCGTCCCCGACTTCTTCTTCCATTCGCTTTCGCATCATATATTATTTTCACACTCGTTTCTTCGCTCATCCGCTCTACATGTCCAAACCATCCAAGCGTCACTTTCTTGATCCTATTCATCGCGCGTACATCAGCCTTGCATTCTTTCCGGATATCCACTTTTTTAATACGGTCATACGTGGTTTTACCGCACACACGCCTCGGGGATCTCATTTCTATAGCATTCAGTCTACTTTCATCCTTACTCTACCGGTTCCATGCCTCACTGCCATACATCAGGGTTGGTATAAGCGCTCTATTGCGGACTGTTAGCTTCGCTTCTTTGGACAGTTTCTTATTAGCGCCAACAGCGTTCAGTCCTCCATTAATGGAGTTTCCTGCATTCAGCTTTCCTTCAATATCCTTATCAGCCTTTCCATTTCTCTAGAACATACTTCCTTACTCTTCCAAACTCATCCACTTGCTCCAAGTATTCATCATTCACAACTAAATTGCACGCTGACATAAGAATACAGTAAAGATCACCATACAATCAAACGAACTTCATAAAACTGTAAACGACTATTGAATGTAACTCCATATCTCGAAGACCTGGCGCTACGGGTTTACCCATTGTCCAGATCTAATCAGAATCCAATCAAGATGTTCCAATTGACACAGCAGTTGTGGTGGGCTGCAAACAATCATAACAGGTGATGATTGTTTGCTGGCTGTGTTATGTGGACGGTGGGGCAGTTTGAGGGTGGAGGAACGGGTGCCAAATCATGGGGAGGAAACTGACCGAAGACAAGGTATCAGCCTACAATGTAGAACTCTAAGATTAATAGTCCGTATTTAAAAAGGACCGGAAAGACCCTTTCAACTGATTTCACAAATTTTACAAAAGTAACTCAAAAGTAACCAAGTAGAGACGGGAAAATCAAAGAGTAAATTCAAAAATAATCAACTGTTAAAAATAAAGCTGACAACCATGGATATTATATATTTAAAAAAACACACACACAGACGCATCTAACGTATCACCGTGTAACCCGTCTCTCAGAAGGTAATAAAACTACCCGAATATATTTTTGAATGTCATGATGTTCACTATGAAATTCAATAAGCGTCCATTTCGGACACTAAATAGTACACATATATGCCATAGACTTACTTAAAATTGTACCAGTCTGAAGATGACCGCCATAAGGTGAAACCGGTCAGGTTTAAATAAAAAAATAGTATGAATAATGTTTAAAATTTAGTATTATTAAAATCATTAAAATGGAGTTCCACCACGAATTAACAGTTTTAAAATTATAAATAATAACTCACATTCATTTAAATCAACTCTTTGTGCAGTACCAATATCTAAAGAGAGCTAAAGTAAAACACAAACTTAAGGTAAATCAACGAAAAAATACAATAGTATAACAAGATTTAAAATGAAAAAAGATTGAACAGGGCCAGTGTACAATGTGTCTAAAAAAGTATGTGGGTCGTTATGTACCCAATGTTCACTCTTGTACGTATACCAAGCGATAATGACAGAACTGTACATATGTGAATCTAAATATATCTAAGTTCATTGAATAGTTTCATCGCTTTATATATTGGGGTGTTTTTGTATGGGGAAGTTCTCATTTTCGGTGCGTAAAATGTCAAATGGTGCCCCGCACGAATGCACTTACTTAGGGCAAACAAGTTGATCTCCTTTAGTATATATGGATTATAAATACCTACGGAAATAAATTTAAAAAAATGTTTACCCAAAAACATCTTCCGGCGGGCTCGCAGGGTGTGGATATCGAGCATTCCGCATAAAAACAACACTTGCTTATTAGGAGGTAGTTTTTAACGATTAACCTGACTATGGGCTATCTCTCTCTCTCTCTTTTCAAGTGACGAGATAACCCACAAAGCCTCAAACCATGGCTCTAAATATTTTTCTTTCCTTCGTGCTAGATCGACATAAGTTCAAGTTTAGGCAACTGTATTGTAACCTAATGATTGATTTTGTAACACAATTACCTCGATCGCATTACGTTTGATTTTCAAGACTTAAAATTTACAAGATGTATCTGCTTCATGAAAAACTTTACACAAATTCTAACTTACTATATACTATTAAAGTTAAACACAACACAATCACTGACCGCCGTATTGAGTTTTATTGTGGCATTTTTTGTCTACAACATGTATTTTTAACATTCCTGTTCCGATGGGGTTCTAATGTCACCCCGAACGAGAGTTTTGTGCGATATCTTAGAAAAATATTATGAATGCACTTCTTTCTAAGTATTACCAAAAACAAATAACCTAAGATAATGTTGTGAAAATGCTTTAATAAACAAGTTCAAATGGGGTTACAGATCTAGGTTTTATTTTTACTTTCAGGTAAGCAGAGAAATTGTGCAAACTTCATCATAAGAATTTTTGCTACTTAAGTACACAGATTATCCGCTTTAATTTAAGATTGGTGACAAAAAAAAACATATTAACGTTTTTCCTTTGTAAAATAATTTTTAGCCGAATACTCTCTGAAACCAGAATATTATGATAAAGCGCCTGTAATTTTTTCATGCCTCGAGAAGGCAGTGTAATCCCGAACCTCCCCACACCACCCCCTTTAACTCCCGACTCCGCCCACTACTACCCACCTATATACTAGGGAAAGAAAAATCTCTGACTTTGTTAATTACCGGTACCTCAGTATTTTTTATCAATACTGGGCGTATTACAGAGGCGGCTTTACAACAACATTCAAAAATATGTATTTTCCTTTGCTTTAACATATTTTTAAAACATACTTTTCATTCGGATTTTTTACACCCTTTGTTTCTTGAAAATTGTTTTCTTTAAATATATATTTTGTATAGTGAATACCGCACAAGAGTCCCAACTGCACCCAACCGTCTAGAGCCAGTGAGACTATGGCATCCCCAAATGGGGTATGTTATCAGGCTGAAGGTAGGGGGGAGGGGAAGGATATGGGGAAGAGGAAGGTTGGGAAGTACCTGGCTATTCAGATCTGGTAACTATTTTTATTTTTTTTACATGAATACCGCACAAGAGTCTCAACTGCTCCCGACCGTCTAGAGCCAGTGAGACCATGGCATCCCCAATATGGGTATGTTGTGAGGCAGAAGGCATGACTAAACACGGCTAAAGAACGTTTAGATTCTGAATGGTGATATTTCACAGGGGCGATACATAGTATCTACCACTGCAACGTGCCGCAAATATACAACACATCATTTTATATTTTTTTAAATGAGAAATAAAACGTATTAATTAAATTGAATTTGCAGACATGTGCTATAAATGGATGTGCAAATACCCTAGCCACGCCCGAGTCAGAAAAAAAACATCAATCCCGACTACACTAGCGCTTCCTCTTGGTTTATTATTGCTCTGAGAGTTTAATTGATATTGTTCCAAGAATAATATCACAATAAAACGTAAAGATTTAAAAAGTAAATTCTAATTAAATTAAAAATATATTTCTATTTCCGCTTACTGGTTTGCACGCCTACTTTCAACTCCTCCCTCTTTACGACAGCACTAGGGTTGTAACTTGCTGAAAGGGAGGCTTCACGCTTCACCGTTTGCCGATACCCTTGCAGCGGCCCACATAGCCCCATATCTAGTAACTAGTTGTTGCAAGCTCTCTAGCATAACAGTATTAGAGGTGCATTACCGAGATTGATAATTATACCTGCATTCAGGTATTTGATGTTAATTACATTATGATATCATTTCGGTCTTTGGGTCGACATGGTTAGCCAAGACATTTTGGAAGGACCAGCAACGGAACAGTTGGTGAACTAACGATCAACGAGATATTTTGTAAAATAAACATTAAGGAAAATAATTTGCTAAATGGAAACGAATAAGATCAAAAATTTAGAAAAAAATCTGCAACCATCATTTTACGCGGAAAATGCTGCTTGTGCAATAGCAGAGGAATTAAACCCACAATGCCTAAATAGGTTAATTGATTTAATTTATTTGTTAAAATAAAACGCTCTAGAGTCTCTGGACAGAATTTTGAGCAGCATTTAAAATCGTAATTATATTTTTTTTGGAAAGTAATCATGTTGTGGTTTGGCATATTTAATGAAAATGAAATAGTAACTTTGTATAACAGGACAGATTTTATTTTAATTTTTATGACTCACCGGTTTTGCTTAGCCTAAGCACCATCAGGGTACAAAATTAAATTAAGAAAAATGGTTTAATTTTGTAACCGGCGGTCGTAAAAATTATAATAAAATCTGTGGTCCTGTACAAAGTTATAACTTCATGTTTATCAATAATTTTATATTACTTGTGCGTAGGTATGCCCATAGTTAAAAAAATATATATTTTTAAGTAATAAAGTGAGGGACGCTTAGATGGTTTGGGCATGTAGAGGGAATGAACGAAGGACGGAGTGTGAAAAGAATATATGATGCGAAAGTGAATGGAAGAAGAAGTCGGGGACGCTCGAGGAAGACATGGCACGATCAAGTGAATCAAATACTTGAATCGGGCCACGTAAAGAGTCAGAATAACAGAAGAGTATGTATGAGACGATGTATGGATGCGAGTGAAGCAAGGAGTGTGTGCCGAGACAGAGTTGTATGGCGCCCGGTCCTCTCTGCCTACCCCTGCGGGGAAACGGCGTGATAAATAGTTAGTTAAGTAAGATGGTGAACGTATTAATACATAAGTAGAAGGACAACTTTTCCTATTCGTTGATGTAACGCCGCCCGGTCCTATATCTATTTCGTCCATACGCACATATTGTTTGAATGCCTATCTTTGTCATACATGACCCATGTTTGAATTGACTGGGAGCGTACGCGTGTTTGTTACTTGCCAAATTTATTATAATTATTCAACAACGTGTCTATATGTTTGTAACGTCATTTACTTTAGCTGCTGTTTTCTTGGAAGGTCAGCAATTACTCTCGTTGTTTCCTTCGCGTTTAATAATTGTAAACTTATTTTCGAATAGTGTTTGGATATCGTTGTATTGCGATAAATCATTTGTAAGTATTATTAGTGGACTAGTACACTACGATCGCCTCCCTACCCGAAGTCAGTTGGCGGCAGCGCACTGTGAAATATCAATAGCAGTTAAAGCGTACCTTGAGGAACGCCGCGTCTCGTGTGAAAATAGCGGCTGACCTGCGGGCTGCACGTACCGCATTATTTAGCTCGGCGGAAGCTCAGCGTCCACCGAGGCAGCGCGTACGTGCGGTGGAACCTCCTTGTTATAATACGCCCTCTGCTGTCTGTAATATAAATAAAATAACACATAGGGTTCAGTGCTTTCATTTCAATGGAGTAAGCCGGAACGTTGTTCCGGTTGATGAAATTGCACCGTGTGGAGCTCGGAGCAATAATACACCAGGAGGGATCGCTTGTGTAGTCAGGATTGTTGATTTTTTCCTGACTCGACAGTGAGTATGGCTAGGGTATTTATATGTCCATTCACAGCACACGTCTACATAATGTAGCGTTTATTTGTATAACCACTTTTTCACAGTATTGTTATCGACAAAAATATAGGATATAACCTAGAAAACCGTTGAGCTATATCCTTAACAAAATAAAAAATTAGTGGGCAGAGTCACCGGAGACGCGGGAGTCGGAAAACATGTTTACATACCGAAAAGTGGTGCTATATATATATATAAAATCAATAAGTATATTTATATATATATATATATATTGATTTTTTTTTGTACCAAATTATAATTTTTTTTACTTAATACTAACAGTAGGAATAATATAAATTGAATAAATGAACTATGTCTAGTTTCTATTTAATAATAATTACCTCCCTAATAGAGAAAATTCTCGTGCTTAGGGAGGGAATATTATGTAATAACTTGTCTTATCTCTTTCACTCTCATGGTTGACGACTTAAAAACCCGGAGAAAGTGATTTATCCAAAATTTGAATAGGTTGGGTAAAAATGTTTAGCTCTCTCTCTATATATAATCTTGCTCTAAGGTGTGGAGCCAGTGCGACTATGACATCCTCAATTGGGGTATCTTGTGGGAATGAAGTTAGCGGAGATGAAAAGGATTTGGGAAGAGGAAGCTTAAGAAGTACCTGGCTAATCAGGTCTGGTCAACAACCACGGCTAAAGCCATTTCAAGCAACGTTTCGATTCTGAACGGTGGTGTTTCACCAGGGCGAAACTTAGTATCTACCACTCCGGAACGTGCCGCAAATATATAACGTATAATTTTATATTAATCGAAAAGTGAAATAAAACGTATTAACTAAATTAAATTTACTTGTGCACGCCGGGATTAAACCCGCGACTTCTGGGTTCGTAGTCGAGCGTCTTAACCACTCGACCACGGAGGCCGTCAAGATACAGGAGTGGGTCGAATGATGGTTATTTATAAGAGGTTTAAATCCTCCTAAGAACCAATGTTTTGGAAAATATGATTACTTCGTACTTGATATATTCAGAGAGTCCGTAAAGTTGTGCATGCTCAAAGAAAAGAAGGAACGAAATAATTCAGTTATCCTTTATTTTCGTAAAATTGTAGGATTCTTTCCTTCATAGGACACACACAATTTAAATACGAATATTTTTATTTCTTCGGATTTCAATTTTCCATGGATTTTATAATTGAACGTTCCGGTCAGTGAAATTGCTAAATTCGACCACTGGGTTTGGTTAGCTCGTAGCAAAATTTGTAGCAATGCCCATTGCCCATATACATAAACTTGGTAGGACCGCAAACGCATCTTATAGTTGTATTAAAATGGTTTAGGAATAAGCTAAAGGGTTGGATTAGCAAGCAAACCGGGAAAAATAAATTAAGAAATCAGTCATTTTCGTGCGCCGCACCGTCAGGCCGCTTAAAAAAATTAAAGGCCTTCTTTAAACAATCATTAAAATAATTTCACGCTTTTAAAAGCCAAAGTGTAAATTTTAAATCAGACAAAAAAATCTTTCTGCATTCTGTAGTAAGAGTACGGAAATTTGCCGCGAATGTTTTTAAAAATATTATTTATAGTTACAAGTTCCTTGCTCACAATCTTACGTTACAAACAATATTTGAGTTTCATTAAAATTATGAATACTACCTCCTTCTCCGGAGTAAACTGGAAAAGAGTAAATTTTCCGACCGTGAGCTTTATTCCAGCTTTTTTTAAGGATATCAAACAGTCAGCGTTTTGCTCTGGGAAATAGCGAAAATCGGAAAAAAGCTTAATGCACCAATTCTATACACGGTGTTGGGAAAGTACATTACGTAATAATGTTGTACTTGTCTTTTCAATTCCCTAATAAGGGTGGGGAATAAATAACTAACTACCATCACGCCGTATCCTTGAGGGGTTAGGCAAAAAGTATAGACCGCCAAATAACTCTGTCTTGGTACACACTTTCTACTTCATTCACATTCATACATACTCTTCTGTTATTCGGACTCTTGATATGGCACGAAGTATTAGATTAATTTGATCGGGCGTCCCTGACATCTCTTACGATTCAACTTCGAGTCATATAACATAACATTATATTTATATGTAGAACAATTTTCTCGGTTTACCCGCGTAACGTAGTCCTTAAAAGGAGTTTTTAACTCCTGACGTTTCGGACAGATCACACTGTCCATCTTCAGAGGCCTTATGTCTTGAGTTTCCGTCTCAAACTGATAGCTTTCGCACGTCTGTTTGGTCCAGAAGCTAAAACTCAAGTTTCTTAAGTCCTTTTAAGGACTACGTTACGCGGGTAAACCGAGAAAATTGTTCTACATCTTACACCCGTGAAAACCTTAATCATAACATATATATATATATATATAATATTATAATTACTATGTATTGATATCAATTATGAATACCTGCAATAGCATTGCACTACTCCTGCATACCTTCCGGAATAAAACTTTATTATTATTATTATATATTCTACTTGTACTATTTTCTTCGTTCATCCGTTCCACGTGTCTAAACCATCTGAGCGTCTCTTTCTTAATCTATTGTATCAATACGCTTAGCCATCTTCTGTGCATAATTCGAAAAATTACAAATGCTAATTTTCGCTCACACGTTAAAAAGTCTGAAATTTTATTCTGATTACGCTAACTTACGATTTACTCACTTTGCTTGCATCAGCCTTGTACTGTTTCCAGATATTCACATTTTTGACACGGTCACACGTGGTTTTACCACACGCCTCAAAAATCTCATTTCTACAGTATTCAGTCCACTTTTATACTTCTTCTGGTAGTTCCGTGCCTCACTCATATACGAGTACACCAGAGTTGGTATCATCACCCCATTGTGAGCTGCTGGCTACGCTTCTATAGACATTTTTTTTAAATTAGCGACTACCGCGTTTAGTCCTCCATTAACAGAGTTTCCTGCATTCACCCTTCTTACAATAACCTTATCAGCCTTTCCATCTCTCGTAAACATACTCCCCAAAAACACAAACTCGTCCGCTTGCTCCAAGAAATCATGTCGTCGCCGGAAAGGCAAAAGGACTGAAGCGCCATCGGAGTGAATAAAATTCATAAGTCTTCAGTACCTGGTTGGATTTTGAAAAAAAAAACAAATTCAATGCTTTCATTGAGTTACCTGAAGGAACAAAAAGCTAAAAGAGTCCCAAACTTGTGTCGCTTGAGTCGAGCCTTCTCCCAAACGGTTAATATATTTTGGATGACTGAAGGGCAACAAAAGCCTTCAGAATCAAACGAGAGTCTGATAAAAAAAACTGCATAATGACTCATTTTCGATCAAAGTGTCGCTTAAGCCCCTTTACTTTTCCAACGACGATATCACCAAAACAAACCCACAACCAAAAGAGCGGATGCTTATGAAAACATACATAAAACTTTGACCTGATTCTTCCAGGTATAAACCATTTTCAATTAAGTATGCGTCCAGTTCGGATCTCAGTAATTAAATCCCTTGAAGCCCTTCTCCCTGCCTTTACCTCTCCCAGTCCGGGGTGTAACAGGGCTCAAACACTAATCCAAACCTTTTCGGCAGGCTTTTTCCAAGGGATTTCAACATATTATTCAAGTGAATCTAAATAAATGAATGCAAGGTTGGCTCAATGGATGGTACAATCATGTTCACCCATTTTGTCCAATTCAGCTTTTAAACAAGTTGTGATCACACGGCCCTATTTGATTCACTGCCTGTTCGTGCCGTGTTGTCTTCCTCGGGCTTCCCCGACATCTCCTACCATTAACCGGCCCTGGCAGTACCCAATCGTACTAACGGTTCACGTACTTCGACATCATGGATCTGGGAGAGTCCACCAGGTACCTGATGACAAATGAGCTGCAAGGTAAAATTAAATAAAGGTGTGCACTTTTATAATGGTAAGAAGCCTTTTTTCTTTATTTTGGAGATGGTCTGCTTAGCTCCCGTGAACGCTCTGGTCGTATTTCCTACGTGCTAATTTTCATATTAACCTAATTTCTTTAACAGTGGCTTACTTTCTTCAACGGTTATAGTGCCGAAAAGCTCGTATTTTTTTCATTGATCCACGTTTTTTTCATATATTTTATATTGAAATTAATTAATTCATTTTAAATGCGGGGGAGGCCGTGAAGGGAGTGGGGGGGGAAAATAAAGAGGAAAATTTTTTGGGAAAATTTCCGGGATTCAAAATGTTTTTTCCCCCAAATGGCAAAGGCAGTTGAGTTCAATTTTTTAATTTTTTTCTTTAAAAGGGTGAAATTTTTTTAAAAGTAATTTTTTAAGTTCCTTTTTTTTTTGGGGAAAAAAATTTAAATTTGTTTTTAAAACATTTTTTTTAAAACCGGGCCCGACTGGGAAAACCCCTAAAAATTTTAAAAAGGGGGGGGTTCCCCGGCTGCCGAATGTGGGCCGTCGGGGGTATAGGGGGCTTTACCTTTTTCTCTCAAAGTGAAAATTTGGGGCGTTCCGGGAAAATTTAGAGGCGGTTTCCCGGGGAATTTTGAAGGAAAAGGCAAAAAGGGAAAATTTTTTTGCTGCAAAACCGGGGGGAATCAAGGAGGTTTAAAAATCCGGAATTTTTAAAATCCTTTTTTTTTGGTTTTGCCAATT
>JAGWCC010001080.1:0-124282 GCA_022651775.1 Drusus annulatus | reverse complement strand
CTTACAAGAAAAAGTATCTAATAAAAGAAAATAAGATATGTACAGCGCCCTTGAGATGATTTTTTACAAAAACGGCGCTATAAAAATCATCCAAATATTATTATTATAATTAAGATATCTCAATAGGGGAACCAATAGTGTTACTGTCTTCTGGCCTTTAGCGACCTTCGTGCGGTGTCCGGAGATAAAACGCAGTGAAGAAGAGGTGATTTTTCATGGCAGTATAAGCATTGAAATGAATAACTTTGTTTGAAATATCAGCGTTTTGAAGTATGTTCTACAAAGAAATTTATCCTTCATGTGACTGAAAGGGTACCCGGGTACCTTTTTCTGTTTCCAACGTAGTTTTTTTGTTGATGTTCCTGTCCATGTCTAATCGGCTGAAACTTCCTAATTTCTCCACAATAGTGAAAATGAACAGTAAAACATAACCGTTGGATATGTGGAGAGTGGTATGTGAGCGGAAAACTCTCAAGTAAAACTGAACCCGATGACTGAAAGGGTGCCCGGGTACCCATATGTGTTTTACATGGAATTTGAAGCTTGTCCATATTAATTATTAATTTTATCTTATTTTAAATGATAAATCGATGTACTGTTGTGTTCAAAATACATCATCCGTATCCTTAATAGTATTTCTAATTACCTACTGAATTAAAAACACCAAGAAAAGATGGTACTGGGTGAAATTCCTATCCACTTCCCCAAGGCTTTAAATGAGTCAAAATGTATTACGTCATAAAAGTGGTCCGGCAAACTTCAGCAAATTATGTACTATAAAAGAAACATTCATATCAATTTTAAAAAGGTGTAGTTTTTTTCAGTCACATAAGAATTTAGGTACTTTCTTGTATGCAGTTTCTGCAGATACAGTTAAAAAATAGATGTGCGACGTTGCCACTCTTCACTACCGGCGTATTGAAGAGAATTGATTTCTCTCCTGGGCTGGGTACTCTTGTTAAAAATGTATATATATATTTGTAATAGTTTAAAGAACATTATATACTGTTTATTTTATATAAATAAAAAAAAATAAAAAAAATAAAAATAAATTCATCGGCTAAGTTCGACTTTACCCTGGACATGCACTCCATATAGGTACATAAGCACTGCCTACCCTGAAACTGTAAATCTACACATTCGAAAATATGCGTGAAGCTCAGCTAATTGCATCGCCGCGAGCACCCTACCGACCGTCTTACTATAACGTGTCAAAAGCAGTAACTACATATGCCCAAACGCCGCCAACGTCAGAGTAGATTATTCTATGTTCACTAACTAATTCTAACTTACCATCACGCCGTTTCCCCGCAGCGGGTAGGCTGAGAGCACGAATCGCCATACAACTATATCTTGACATACACTCCTTGCATCATTCACATTCATACATACTCTTTTGTTATTCTGACTCTTCACATGGCCTGATTCAAGTATTTGATTAATTTAATCGTGCCATGTCTTCTTCAGGCGTTCCTGACTTATTTTTGCATTCACTATCGCAACATACATTCTGTTCACACTCCTTGTTTCGTTCATTTGATCCACATGCCCAGCCATCTAAGCGTTCCTTTCTTGACCCTATTCATTACGCTTACATCAGCCTTGCATTTTTCCTATATTCACTAGACTACCCAAAATATGTATGGCTCTTTTGTGTTAGTATTTTTGTTAGTGTGTTCTTTAAAAGCAGTGCTTTTACAGATAAAGCGCAATAGTAATCAGTGACATCTGTTAGTACTTATCTCTATTATTAATTTATCCGCTTTTTTCTTACTGCCTACCCTGATTAAAAACTCTGTGCACGCCTCTGTATATATGTATGAATTTTTTTATTGTAAAGTTTGGATAACTCTGCCTGTGGCAGTATTATGTGTAAAGTTCTTCTTTCTAGAAGGTATAAGAAGACACGAATTTGTATGTTTCGTATCTTCCACGTTATTTGCTTCGGGCGAGTTCCACGTACCACGTATGCAAGAAATTATTTCGTGGAACTTTTGGTCGTGTTCTCTTTCTCGGGTACATTCAACGTGGTTCGCTAATGATCCTAGACTAACTTCTGTGAGTCGATTCCATGTTCCACAAGAGAAAAACTAAATATAATAACCGAGAGTTGTTTTAAAGGAGACAAGTAAACAAATCAAATATTCTTCGTCTACAATATTTTCTTTTGCAAATTCTTTGTTTGTTTATATTACTGCTTGTTATTTTGTTATTTTTAGATGTATTCTAACTAACTAATTAACCATTACTCTGTTTCCCCGCAGGGATAGGCGAAGAGGACGAACCGCCATACAACTCCGACTTGGTACACACTCTTTACTTCATTCACATTCATCCATCGTCTCATACAATCAATTTTGTTATTCTGACTCTTCACATAGACCGATTCAAGTATTTGATTCACCTTATCGTACCATGTTTTATTCGGACGTCCCCGACTTCTTCTTACATTCACTTTCGCATCATGTATTCTTTTCACACTTCTTTTGTCATTCATTCACTCTACATATAGTTTTCAACGGGATTAGATTAAAGGTGAAATGTATTTTGCACAGCCTTAGATGAATTAAATAATATAGATACGTTACTGAAACAACGCGCGTAAATGTACTAAACCGAGTCCGAGAGACATACCCAAAAAATACTGCATTTAGTATCACACAAACATTTGTTCGACAGACAAGCTGTAATGGGAAAGCGGGAGCTCTTCAACCGAAATAATATGAGAGAGCGAATGCAGATATACTCATACATAGGTGTGTTTAAGACAACCGTTTCCGTACGTCGTACTGTACTTGGCTTGTCGCTCAGTAAGTTTGCGGGGAAGAGAGATTATAACAGTAGCGCGGGACATTCATATGGCTATCTCATTCGTTCACACACATTCTGTTTAGTATTGCTATCCTTTTCATAAGTGTTGTGAGCTTTGAAACTTAAGTAAAGACCGTGCCACATGTATCGTTCCATTTGTATGAATATGACATGCCTTGTATTTTATGTCTATGTGCACAGCTAAATTCTGTGATGTAAAAAAAATATGTTTACATGTTCAAGGGTGAACATTATTAAGAAAGGTAGCGTCAAATAACATTCTAAAATCAAAACGCATTTTAAATGTAAATTTGATAAAAAATACTCATTGTTACATTATGGTAAGTATTCTTCAAGGATGCAGCGATACCTGTTTATCATTCTGACAGGCGGAATGTTTAAAATGATGATTTAAATTGAATTGGATCATCTACGCGTTTGATGTTTAGTGTTTTGATAAGTGAAAAAAAAACACAAGTGCATAGCATCAGACGAAGATAAATTCAAAGGTGACTGAAGTATGATCAAGTCAATACTAATGAAAAAAATATTTCCTTTCATATATTTATGTATGCAACGCATATTATAAAGGCGATGTAACAATTTTGAAGAAATGTAAGCTTGCTTATTTATGTTAGGTCGATATACAACCGATTGGGGTATATTGTGAGGCTGAAGGGAGTTGGGAGGGGAAGGAGATGGGGAAAAAAGGTTGGAAAATACGTAACTATTCAGATCTGGCAACTGAACCTTCGATTGATTAAATAATGTAGAAACGTTACTGAGACAACCCGCGTGAATGCGTTAAACCGAGTCCGCGAGACATACCTGAGATTTACTGCGTTTAGTATCACACAAACATTCATTCGATGGACAAACTGTCACCAGCTGTCACAAACGCGTCGCTGTAGGCTTCTTTCTGACAAAAAAATGCCTTCAGAGGTGAAAAAATCATTCGAGAGCAAAAAACATATCTCATGGAGTTTCTTTCCATTCATAATTACCCACAAATCACTTATTATTTCAATTCAATAAATACAATTATTCACAAGGTTTTTAGGTGTTTGCACGATGTGAAATAGCGAATGCAGACATAAAAGTGCGTGGAAGACAACCACGGCTAGTTGGGCGATACCCGATTATGAACAGTAGCGCGTGACGTTCATATAGCTATGTCATCCGTACACACATATTCTTTGAATGGCTATCCTTTTCATACGCGGGTAAAACGTAAAACGAGACGGTACCAGTGGTGCCACATTTTTCGTAAGATTTGTATGAATATGACGTGTCTTGTATTTTATGTCTATGAATTAAACACGGGTAAGGCCATTTCAAGCATCGTAACGATTCTGAAAGGTCGTATGTCACCAGGGCATAATTAAGAGTAATTAACAATCTAGAACGTGCCGCTAATATAATATGCATTGTTTTATAATAATTGACCGTGATAATAACTTGTTTATATAAAATTATACATTCAATGATTGACCGCCCCGAACTATTATAAAATGATTTTAATTTCATGTTCCTGGCAGGACAGTTAAAAGACAGTACCTACCATATTATTGTGACAATTCTGCTTCAACCTCACAATATTTTACTCCCATGCGACGAAATCAACACATGGGAAACACATGATGTTGTTGATGTATTTAGTACGTCGATATCACAATATAAACATACCTCAGTACAGTTTTTTTCGTGTGGTAGAGCTAAATTGATTGTAGAAACTATTTAATTCTGGATGTACCTGTTATTCAATACTATTTTTTCTGACATGTACAATATTTTTAACACAGTTTATGAGTATACTGCTTAAAAAAATTATAATATTTTTGTAAAAAGCCTCTAACAGGCGTAAATAAATAAACAATGAAATAGCATAGATTATTTAAAGAAAATTGATTTCCATACGCTGGGATTTTAACCCGTGACTCCTAGAATCATAGTCGAGGATCTTAATTGCTCGACTACAGAGGTCATCACTCAGATGATTAATTTTCTTTTTTTGATGTTTCGTTGATATTCCTTTGTGACATTTTTTTACTGACCATCCTTTCATATTCGCGGAAATTTTAAAAGAATTATGAAAAATTCAAAAACCCACGTATATGTACGAGGCGAGATGTATATATAAGAATATGTATTAAATTTTGCGTTAAAATGGAATAAAGTGCTCCAACGCACTTAAAATGTTGACTGTTACATTCGGCGAGTATACTTTGTCTCAAAAAAGTGTTTATAAGTGGTACAAGCGCTTTACAGAAGGCCGAGAAGATGTTAATGACGATGAGCGTCCTGGAGTTGTGGAAAAACAAATCATGGATTTCACTCTTTGATCCATTTTTTTCAAAAGTAAAAAATCGAAGAACACACAAAAACGTGACTAACCTTTCCAGTTGTCAAAAACAAACCACTAATCCAAAATGGCTGATAATGCTAACATATGATAAACATATATGTGTACCAACATAACAAAAAAAAAACGATAATCGAATGTATGCAGCCCGCGAAAATTCAAAATTCACCTTTTCTTTTGAACAGGCCATGTATATGTTTTAGCTTACCCAATCTGCAGTGTAACGATAATGATGTTGAAGTGAAATACAATGAGTTAAAACGGGTTGCGACATACCTGAAACAAAAAGAGAAAAACTATACATTAGCAAATAAACATACTCGTTAGAAATTAGTTAATAACATTTACCATACGCTATAAAACAGTTTAAAAAACTATTACAGAGTAATCAATCAACCTTCCCATACTAAAGATGGCAGTTGACGTAATCTAGATGCAAATCTGTGATATCTCCGAAAGCTAATACAATACATAATACCAGTTTTCTTTTTATATTTTTGATGATCACTTTTTTTTTATTTTTACAATAACTCCACCCAGCAGGGCTTGAGGGAAATAATTTCCCTCAGGGCCTATGTCATCTTTGGGGATGCTGTGTGGGGGGTCTTTTTGAAGAAAGGAAGTAGTGAACTTGGGTCTTGAAGAGGCCCATGTTGAAGGAGGGAGGAAACACAGAGGCCGGCAAATCGTTCCATAGCCAAGCTGTTGAACATAAGAACGAGTCGTTAAAGCGACCCGTTCTCATGTATTGAATGTCAACCGTGTACAAATGTTGGCTGCGCGTTTGGCGAGTTTCCCGACTAAGCACCGGTGCCGAAGGGATCAATGACGCAAGTTCCTCGGAGCATCTTCCATTGAAATACCTGTAGAACAAGGACAGCATTCACAACTGACGTCTGTGCTCCAAAGTTTGCAATCCGTTTGTTAAGATAGGAGAATCTATCAACGGACCGCCCGTTTCTGCACAGAGTCAAGGGTTTTTTCAGGTATTTAGGGGCTTCAGACCAGAGGTGGCTACCAAATTCAACAGTGGGGCGCACTTGCGATTTGTACAGGGTCAGCAGTTGTGTACTATCGAAGTATCTGCGGGCCCTGCACAACACGCCCAACTTCTGAGAGGCTAACTTTACTCTGGCTTCGATGGAGCCCCGGTGCCTTAACTGGTCACTTAAGGTTACACCAAGCATACACTTGATCACACTGTGAAATGATTGAAGAACCCACGTAAAGAACCTGTTAACTAACAGTCGAGTAATTCTGAGATATTCAGTCATTCGTGTTATGTTAAAAAAAAGTGTGTACCATGACAAATCCACAAAATATTTTTCATGAATGTTAAAGCTAATATAATAAATTTAATTAATAATTAAGCATTATAATGCATTTCTGCAAGACATTAATATTATTGTAGATAACATGGTCTTGCCATTAAAAAATATTTCAGTTAAAACAAAATATGCAGTGAACATGTTCAACTCTTTGATTTTCAATGTTTGTCCCATTTTCATGATCTGAAGTTCGTGGGATAGAGCGTACCAGAATTAGTTTAGTTTTGTGACGGCCTCCATGGTCGAGTGGTAAGACGCTCGACTACGAATCTAAAGATCACGGGTTGAAACCCAGCGTACGCCAATTACTTTTATTTAATTAATATGTATCATAACACATTTAATTCATAAAATAAAATGTAAAGGTTATTTGCGGCACGTTCCAGAGTGGTAGATACTCCAAGTATCAGAATCATTCAGAATCGAAACGTTGCTTAAAAAATAAGTTTAGCTGTGTTTAGTGACTAGATCTGAATAGCCAGGTACTTTTTAATATTCCTCTTCCCTATCTACTTCCCCTCCCCACTACTTTCAGCCTCACAACATACCCTATTTGGGAATGCCATAGTCTCACTGGCTCTAGACGATTGGGAGCATTTGAGACTCTTGTGCGATATTCACTATATATTTTTTATTATTTTTAAAGTGAGAGTACTAACTCATTTTTGACAAAAATGTTAGTCAACAGGTTCTTGCCGTGGGATCTTTAACTGTCCATGGTTAGCGGATAATCGTGAAATCTTCGTCGTTTAATGTGGGTCAACTTAAAATAGGTGAGCACCAACAATTATTTGGGACAATACGCGTAATTAGCCTCGCGGGTACTTTGTAAACGAAACCCCGAATTGATGGGCTTGCGAGTTAATGAACTGTGACTAGAATGTCATCGTAAACTATTCGGGTACATTAATGGTCACTTAAGTCGGATAAGTAAGGTTTGCTAATAATAAAACGTAGTTAAACGCCGCTTTCACGGAATGAAATTTTTTTCTGCGTCTATTATTAGCACGGCCATTTCGAGAGGAAATGGGCGGAAGGTTTTTTACAGGAAGAGAATTGTTAAATAGTTTTTTTGTACCACGGTAGAAAAAAATGTGGTAGAAACTTGAACTAACAATATATGGAGATAGAGCTAATTATTTTTAGCCAACCTTTACGAATTTGGGATAAATCACTTTCTCCGGGTTTTTACGTCGTACACCGTGAGAAAGAAAGAGACAACAAAATCTCCCAAATTATCACACCGCTTTAAAGTATTGTTAGAATGTTCTTCGTGTCCCGCGTATTCGTTGTCTTCGCCCAAACTTTTTGAAACCCGAAATAAATGAACGTAACTCAACGGTTTATTAGGTTACATGCAATATTTTTGTTTATAAAAATACTGTAAAAAAGTGGTTATACGAATAAACAAAAACATTATGTCAACATGTGCTATGAATGGATGTATAAATACCCTAGCCCTTGTCCTAGCCACGACCAGGCTTAGCCGAGCTCGGCAAACCTCATAAAAACTGACTGCAGTACCGCTCTCTCTTGTATATTATTGCTCTGAGGGTAGAAATGACCAAAGAGGCTTGCATTATTTATTTATAAACTTTTTTTTTACAGTGAATACCGCACAAGAGTGTCCAACTGCTCTCAACCGTCTAGAGCCAGTGAGACTATGGCATCCCCAATCGGGGTATATTGTGAGGTTAAAGGTAGTGGGGAGGAGAAGGAGACGAGGAAAGGGAAGGTTGGGAAGTACCTGGCTTTTCAGATCTGGTCACCAAACTCGGCTAAAGCCATTTCGAGCTACGTTTCAAATTTGAATGGTGGTCATTCACCACTCTGAAACGTGTCGCAAATATATGATGACACATATTAATTAAATAAAAGTTATTGGCGCACGCCGGGTTTGAACCCGCGACTTTTGGATTCGTAGTCGAGCGTCTAACCGCTCGACTATGGAGGCCATCAATGAAGCAATGACAAAAATAGGACAAAATATACGTAAGAAAAAACATTCAAATCAAAGCCGAGGTCAAGTCAAAGTTTTGGTAGAGTCGTAAAGAATGACAAAAATCATTTAGACTGGTAGCAAAAATTTCAAGAGCATGGCTTGAGTTAACAAGTTTTGATATTCTGCACAGTGGAGAATGATACTCATAATTAGTAGAGTGATGATTGAGGAATAGCAAATCATTTCACTTACCATGCGGCGAAACTGATTTTGTATGGTATTCCCACCGACATTTGGGGCTGGTCCCGGCGTTCATCACGACAGCAAAACTTTCACAGAGTTGAACTACTATAGCATCCCCGATTAGGATATGTTGTGAGGCAGAGGAAGTGGTGAAATCAAACATGGCTGAAGCCATTTCAAGCAACGTGTCGATTCTGAATGGTGATTATTCACCGGGGCGATACTGAGAGTATCTACCGCTCTGATTGTTTTGAACACGTGGTTTGTCGCGACGGTTCTCGCGGCGACGGAACGTTGGCGGATTTGATCCGGCTATCGCGACGGACTATTCAAAACTGACCTAGATTGTTGACAACGCGTCGGGTAGCACTCACGTGTGACAATAATCAAAACCTAGGTAAGGATTACACGATGGGATTTTGGAACGATATTGTGAAAGAGGCCTACCGTGGGTATTAGTTGGTAATATTTGAGACATTTTTCAAACTTGGAACACGTTTTTCAAGGCATAGCGACGGACTCATAAATACGTGAGGTCTGATGAAATACTGCCAACTTCAAAAGTTTTTCTCCCTTTATAGTGTTTGTAAATTATTTGAAAAATCTTTTTTTGTTTTTGTCTTATTTTACTAGCTTTAATACTTAAGCTTAAAATATATTTAAATCTAATAACACAGATATTTTTTAAATTATAAAATTAGGGATTGTATATATGAAAAATTAGGTGTCACTGCGGTTCCAGTCACCGGTGATTGGCGAGGAACCGGTTATTTATCCAGTTATTTTTGGAACCGGTTCCCGGTGGAAGAAAATTTTCACGAAGATATTATAGGACCAAAAAGCACTGTAACTGTGGAACCGGTTCCTCAACGTATTGCTATCTGCGTCTTGGAACAACGCGAAAACAAATATAGTTTAAAAAAAATCGTTATGGCTAAACATACATTGGAACACATTTGCCACAGTTTCAAAAAAATGGCGAAATAAAGTATATCCAGTTAAAAAGATATAATTACTGGATTATGTATATTTCACGGCCTCGTGGTCGAGTGGTGAGACGCTTGACTACAAATCCAAGGTCGCGGGTTCAAACCCGGCGTGCGCCAATATATTTTTATATATAATTAAAATAATAAAAAGTATATTTTTGGCGCGTTTTATAGTAGTGGATAGTCTCTTTAGTCGTGTTTGGTGACCAGGTCTGAATATCTAGGTACTTCCCAACCCTCCTCTTTCCCATTTCATTCCCCTAACCACCACCTTAAGCCTCACAACATACCCCAATTGCGGATGCCGTAGTCTCACTGACTTTAGACGGTTGGGAGCAGTTAGGACGCTTGTGCGATATTAAGTATAAGTTTTTTTTTAATACAGTGGCGGTTGATGGTATATATAAATATAAAAGCCTTTTACCACCTTGTATAAAATAATACAGCTGTATGCTGAATCAAAACTGAAAATAGACCTTATGAATTTCCACAAACAATGTCAATTAAAAATACATACCGTAACACAGCGTATCCGATATGCTTTATCAAGCGAATCGTTAACATATTTGGAGTGAAAAATGAGGACGTTATTTTAGCTTCCGATGATATTAAAAAAAAAATAAAAAAAACTTTCATCTGGTTAAAGCTTCAGGGTGACTTACACATCGCCCGCTCCTCGCGCAATCCCTTATTTGTCAGTGCTGCGGGGATGGGACGGTGCGTACCACTCGGTACAAATGGAATGATAAGATCTTTTCAGGCAAGATTTAGCCAAATGTTTGCACATTGTAATGAAACGAAAACCTTTCAACCTTACTCAAAAAAAAATTATGTAAATATTTAGACTGTCTAAAAGTCTTTCTTCCTGTGTCCTCCTTCTTTTTTTTAATTTACGCAAAAACACAAGAAAGATATTTGTCTTCGTTAAATTTGACGTGTACCTTCTGCGATGAGACGATAAAAAGTCATCTAGAAAAACGGAATATTATATTCCTTCGCCTCGAGCGTGGATGCTAGAAAGACGAAATAATGGATGCCCTCATTCATTAATTCTTAAATTAACTGAGCCGAATAATGTTGCCGGGTGCGAAAACACTACATAAATATATGTATAAGTAAAATATGTCGCAAATCAAAGCATTTTCAAAAGAAGAGTGAAACTAAATTTTACACTTTTTTTTCTTCTCTGTTTTTTTTTTTTTAAATTCTCTGTTCCTTTATTGAAATTTGTGGGCGTCGTGAGTTGAATTTCCCTGCAAGCTAAGTCTTCCATCATTGCACAAGTAACATCTTCGGCTTATTATGATGGCAGTAGGAAGCATTCAAATATTGTCAGGTTATTCGTAGCCCGGGATTTTTTATTTATTTTATATGAATACCGCACAAGAGTCTCAACTGCTCCCAATCGTCTAGAGCCAGTGAGACTATGGCATTCCCAAATAGGGTATGTTGTGAGGCTGAAGGTAGTGAGGAGAATAAGGAGATTGGGAAGAGAAAGGTTGGGATGTACCTGGCTATTCAGATCTGGTCACCAAACACGGCCAAAGCCATTTCAAGCAACGTTTCGTTTCTGAATGGTGATCTTTCACCAGGGCGATACTTGGAGTATCTATCACTCTGGAACGTGGCGCAAATATACTTTATATTTTTTTATACGAATTAAATGTGTTACGACACATATTAATTAAATAAAAGTAATTGGCGCACGCCGGGTTTGAACCCGAGACCTTTCGATTCGTGGTCGACCGTCTTACTACTTGACCATGGAGGCCGTCAAGGAAATGTTTGTCTTGCTTTTAAAAACAAAAACTGAATAAAAATGAATCAAATGTGGAATAACAAATATTAATTGAATAATGCGCACGCCGAGATTTAAACCAGAGACCTCTGGATGGGTAGTGGAGGATCTTTACCACTCGACCACGGTGGCCGCGTTTTGACAAAGTGAGAAATAATTGAGCTTACTCCAGGCACCGCTCACAACACACTTCTGTCGGTTTATCTTTTCAGCGATCTTAAGAAATTTAACCTTTATGTTTCTGAAAGGGTACCCGGGTACCTTTTTCGGCTTATAACATAGATTTTTTAATGTTCCCGTAAGTCTAACCGGCTGAAACTTCCTGACTTCTCCACAACAGTGAAAATAAACAATTAAACATAACCTTTGAATATGTAGAGGGTGGTATGTGAGCGGAAAACGCTTAATAAAACTTTTAACTTCTGATGTCTGAAAGGGTAACCTCATGTGTTTTATATTAAATTTGAAGCTTGTCCATATTTATTAATCATTTTATCTTATTTTAAATGATAAATATGATGTACTGTTGTGTTCAAAGTACATCACCCGTATCCCGAATACTAGTTTTAATCATCTACTGAATTAAAATCTCCAAGAAAAGATGGTACTGGGTGAAATTCCTATCCACTTCCCCAAGTTTTCAACTGATTCAAAATGTATTACGCCACAAAAGTGGTCCGGCAAACTTCAGAAAATTATATACTGTAAAATAAACCTTCATATCAATTTTAAAAAGTAGTTTTTTTCAGTCACATAAGGGTAAAAAATATATATTGATAAGCGAGAAACCCAAAATTCGGGGTATCCATGAGATTAATTGCTCGTTGCCTAGGTCTGTACGTTTTTTCGCTTATATTAGAAAATTCTTTCTGTAATTTGACCGCTTTTTGCTGGCTCGTGAAACGACTACCAGAGATTACCAGAGTAATGACATTATTACTCTCAGATCGTATTCCTTTTTTAGATGGTCCATGATGCTATTCACAACAGATTGACCCATCTTTTGCAGAATGGAGTATTTTCGCAAATGAGAGATACTATCCTAAAAACGTGTGGAATATTTATAGATTTTTTACAAAAATGATTATTGATTTAAAAAACGCTTTAAACTCCTAAACGTATGACCATGACGTAGGTACCGCTACTGGATGCTAACACAACTGTCATCGGGACCCGGAACTGCCAACAAACTTTGGCCAGTGTGACGTCACAGACGCCTTTCACTAAACATAAAGGAATATATCGTAGCCGGAAAGGCAAAAAGGTTTAAGCGACACTTTGGTCAAAAATGAGTTAATACGCAGTTTGGATCAGTTTTTTTTCTGCATCGAATGCTCTGACTCTCGTTTGATTCTGAAGAATTTTGTGGCTCTTCAGCCATATAAGGTGTATTTACCATTTGGGAGAAGGATTGATTTAAACGACACAAGTCTGGGACTTTTTTTAGCTATTTGTCGCTTCAGGTAATGAGTTTACTTTTTCCTCAAAATCCAACTAGTTACCGCAGACTTGTGAATTTTATTGAAAAAAAACTTTAAGGTGCTCTGGTGTAAACTTTCCAAAATGGCGATTCAGACCTTTTACCTTTCTAGCGACGATATAGTCTCGAAAGAAAATCAAAAGACGCATAATTTTAATTGTTGTCAAAATTCTTTTGACAGCGTAAATAAAATATAATTACCACTACTTTCGTAGTAAAAAAATAAACTAAAAATCTGTAGAAATAATTTATTGATACGACAAATAAAGTTGTCGACGTAGTTTATCATTTTTTCCGGCTTTCCTTCATTATCGTTGGTTTTATCAATGTCGGAAAAAAAATTGAAAATGTTATCGATCTCACCCTACGGTGGCAACACTGATTTATTTCATCTCTGTTTGTTTTAATCGTTGTTTATCGTTTTAAAACATCAAAATCAAATAAACTCTTTTGCAAAGGGAAAAAAATAATTGGAGGCTGGTTTTTTTTTACCTATTTTCGTTAACTTACACGAGATATTCCAAATAACTGTCAAAATTCATATTTCCCATGTTCAAATCTGTCCGTTCGTTAAAGGCAGCCAATAATTTTCATATTGGCGTTAATTTTATGTTTATCGACTTGTAGACAAGCTTTTCTAGAAAATAAACAGCCTCGATAAACTAACGACATTTTAGTCGATGTCTACTGTCAAATTTAATGGGTGATTTGCGATCGTGCTGCAAGTACCGAGAGTGTTGGTGAAAACCTTTATTGTGTTAATGTTTATATTTTTAAGGAATTCGTGCAGGGTTGCAGGGCATCACTGAGAGCATTTACTCCTCTGGAAAGATTGGGTAAATTTATTGTGAAATCAGCCAATTTAAAAAAAAATGCGTTTGACCACGCCAGATTTCAAACCCGCAACCCTTGGTTTCATGAATAAGGAGCTTACCGCTCCGCCAAAAAAATCGTCTGTCGAATGCATGGGTCAACGATGACAACCTAGCGTATTTTAAATCTGCTGAAGAAATACACAAACTCATTGAGGATGAGAAGATTACGTTAATTAAAGATCCTTCACAATCAGGAACTATTTCAATTATTAGTTTTCAAACAATTCTTTTTTTTTGTAATAATGTATTAAATGTATATTCACACAAATTAAATTTATTTAGTATGAATTCTGTATTAGGTTTTCACAGTTTCGAAAAGCCTTTTTTTAAACACTGTTGAGATAAATTAACAAATGATTAATTTCACTGGCCTGTCTGCGTATAAGAAGTTGAAAAGTTCTGTGTAAAATGGCAACATCAATGTATTTTTCAAATCAGTTAAAATCACACTTCTAGGAATTATCTGTTCATTGATTATGATTTCTGAAAACGCGGGGACTCAAATTTCAATAACACAGGTAAAATTCTAGAAAATCGCGAAGCCCTTTAAATGAAGAAATCTAATCTCTCATTAACCTTTTAGATGCCGGATTTCCGCAAGGCACAACTTCCGTCGTGTGACGGGCATAAAAGTCTATCTGCGCGCCGTGTCATTACTCACTTGTCTTCTTATCTCCTCAAATAATGTATTTATATATTTTTCTGAACCGCATTTTAATGGAATAAGTAGTTTTTTAGAATAGATGCTAAATTTATTTTGTGAAATTTTATTTTAATTTCTTAGATCTTAGTTTTTAACCTCTAGAATGCCAGGGGTGCCGATAGTCACCACGCATTCATTATTATCTTTTCATGAATTTTTTTACCTGTTGTTCGTATATTTAAATGAACAGTAATCGCTTGTCAACAAAATAATCAATCCATAGAGATATTTTGCATTACGTTAAGTTTTGTAGAAGTCGAGTAATAAATATTTGAAGTTTGCTTACGTCAGTGCGGCAGAAAAATTATCGTCTTTCAAAGTTACCTTATGGTTGGTGTTTACAGGGAAACAATGCGACTTTATTTTTAAATGGAAGAAAAATTATTCAACCATAAAAAAATATAATAAAATGACAAGAAAATCTTCACATTTCTACACCATTTTTTTAGTGACACGAGGGAGAAAAAACAACTCTCCAAATATAAGAAGCTATTCCAGAATAACCAGTAGAACCCACTTATACCATTTGCATACAATTTGAAAAAATACATTAACATTTAAATTATCTAAAAAGATAGCACAATTGACAAAACCAAATAATATTAATACGAAATTACAGTCAGCAAGGTAAGACAAAAATTGTGCCTTGCGGGAATCCGGCATTTCAGAGGCTAATAATAATAAATACTATCATTTACAAACTGGCGAAATAATTTTTTTTATAGAATTTTTTTTAATTTCAAAATTTCTATTCATATTAATATCGTTGCTATATTGTCGACTTTTACTTAAGACCTAATCCACACCTTTGTACAAAAATAATATTTTTTAATAAAAAAATCAATGGAATTGTTACATAAAAGTACACGTGCATGAAATTTGACACAGACGAAAAATTCACTTTCCTACATAAAATAAATATGATCATATCTGAAATTTAGATAAAATTAGATGAAATTTATGATAGAGACCTGGCGAACAAAGCTCGGTAAAATGAAGCGAATGAATCCCGTCCCCCGAACGCCACGCAATGTATAGCAGTCATATTAAATATTGGATTTAAATTATCGAGATATCAAAGGACCCCCTAACCCTCGTACGTGCTTAACACAAAAAGGTTGGTCCCCTTTCGCGAAATACCTTTCACTTTAACGCTAAAAGCTTGCTCGCTAGGAACACTAACGCCACGGAGACTGCAGACATATTTGTGATATATTGAAGAGATACACCGATGAAATGTGGTGTCGACGAGCCAACACACTGGCTCGTCTACACCACATTTTTAGTAGTAAAATTCTTGTGAAATTGGTCAAAAGCATTTTCAAATATCGAACTTCTTTCTTGAGCAGATGAACGATTGCACGTGCCAGTCTGCAGCCTAGGAGTCGAAGCGTAATATTTAAATTGGCAACATGTTATTTGTTCTTAAAACAGGTTAAAATATAGCTGTGTTGGATTTCAAAGTGATAATTTGTTAGGTTCTTACCTTCATGTTTTTCATCCAGTTCCTATCTATCTTGCCATTTCACTATTTGATTTCCTTATTTAACAAAACTGTGTTCGAAAACAATTGACAATCGAAACAGAAGATAGTTATGTGAAAAAACGTGTTTGTTCGTTGGTGTCTCGCTTGGTCGTCGGTTTGTTGTTGTTCTTCATCCAATATTTAATTATGTGTGGTGTTTTGTTGTGATTCATTGTGTGTAAGAAAAATCAAGAACTTCCACTTCAAATACATCGGTGAGTGAATGGTTTACCATTTCCTTTTCATTTCCAATAATCTTTCCACATCCATAATTAGACACATTCGGTGTTTCACCGCAGCTTGGATCCAACAGAGCCTATTTTAAGGAAAGTTTCTGTTTCCTATAAGGTTTGTTACATAAAATATTAACATCGGTCTACTTTGCGTCTAAAATCACATTCTAACCCACACGTCATAAAAAATCTAAGAAAATACACTTATCTGTCAGTTTCTACTTTTTCAATTCTACGTTATAATTTTTACGTTCTAATTTCTATAATCCAATTTCTACGTTCTATTTTCAACGTTATAATTTCTTCGTTTCTAATTTATACGACTAAACTTCTAATATAGAGTTGATAAATACCTTAAAATGACGTTAGGTGAATATGAAAACAGAATTATGCAAGTATTAAAATGTTAACACAAAGGTATTTAGCGAATATAACTTAGTTGTACGTAAATATTCGTACAGTTGGTAAATTAAATTTTGAAAAATTATTGAGAAACCGACATAACAAAACGCCCCTGTAAACTATTATTAAATAAGAATCAACTGTAAAGTTTTATGCTTTCTATATTGATATCAATTATTGAAACAATATCAATCATCTTCAACGCAAATATGAAACAGAAAAAGCCAAAAACTAAAAATAATAACGGTCGTGACCGAGACTCAAACTTGGAACTTCTACTCTATCTGGAACTAACACCTCAGCCAATTAGCCGAGACATAATTAGAAATCGGCATTTTAATCGATCTCATACTGCATTGAAAATTATTGATATAAGTTTTCGATTTCTTCCGATTTAGCCTGCCATCTTTGTAGTGGTGTACAAAGCTCTACATGGGCATAATAATAATAATACTAATAACAGTGAACTTATATAGCGCAGTTTTGTGATATTCCACCTCAAGTGCGCTTCATACTAAATTAAAAATGCTAGTAAGATTAATAACTAACAAGGAGAAAATAATACATAATATGTATAAAAATTAAAACTATCTAAAATCATGATCGTTATCATAAATCATGAGAGAAAAAGGTTCAGATATGGATATAACAGTGTATGTGTACATCAACAGATTTAAAAAAAAATAATTTACCAGAAGCTAAGGGCATATAAATTCAGATGAAACGTATGAATTCATATTAACATATTTGTCAAATCAAAGAAAATGAAATAATATTAAAGACATTTAATATGTTGGTACTTAAAACATTAATATTCAAGTACGTATTATGGGTAAACGATTCTAAAGATGCGAACAGTGTAAATATAACAAGTAACAAAATAAAATAAATGTTTTATGACAATGAGTATATGGTTTTCAGTAGACAGTGAGGACATTATTGCATATATTGTATGCGTAGATGGTGTCTTAGATAAACCATTCATTTTTGTTTACGGAAGATCTTTTAACTTCTCACAAAGTTGAGAATAAAAATTAAATTAGAATTAATTATAAAGCCTTATACTTTTATTTTGATATTAATTATTGATTTAATATATACATGGCCTGTTCATAAGAAAAGGTGAATTTTGAATTTTCGCGGGCTGTGTACATTCGATTATCGATTTTTTTTTGTTATGTTGGTACATATATGTTTATAATATGTTAGCATTTTCAGCCATTTTGGATCAGTGGTTTGTTTTTGACAACTGGAAAGGTTAGTCACGTTTTTGTGTTTTCTTCGATTTTTTTTACTTTTGAAAAAATGGATCTTAGAATATGTATTAAATTTTGCGTTAAAAATGGAATAAAGTGCTCCAACGCACTTGAAATGTTGACTATGGCATTCGACGAGTCTACTTTGTCACAAAAGTATTTATAAGTGGTACAAGCACTTTACAGAAGGCCGAGAAGATGTTAATGACGATGAGCGTCCTGGAGTTGTGGAAAAACAAATCATGGGTTTTATTCTTTGATCCATTTTTTTCAAAAGTAAAAAATCGAAGAACACACAAAAACGTGACTAACCTTTCCATTTGTCAAAAATAAACCACTAATCCAAAATGGTTGATAATGCTAACATATGATAAACATATGTGTACCAACATAACGAAAAAAAAACGATAATCGAATGTACACAGCCCGCGAAAATTCAAAATTCACCTTTTCTTTTGAACAGGCCTCGTATATTATTTTTTTTAAACATTGAAATCATCCACTCTTCTCATATATCCTAAATGCGCTATATTGGGCCACGTCGCTCCCGCACGAGGGATATCATATTAAAAAAAAAAGAAAACTCGATTTATTAATACAAACCTATTTCTATTCATGCTGGTGGTAGAGGCATACCGTCTCGACATAATACCGGATGAATCAAATGAATCAATTCCATTCGGTTGCGCCGATGAATCATTCCGAATATTATACAGGATTAATTTATTGCGGTCCCGTCATAATCTATAAATCACAACGCAGGCCTGTGAGCGAGAAATACGAAAATAATGTAACAAATAAATGTAACAACATTTTCCACAGGCAGAAATATTACACGGAAAAAGTTGTTTTATTCGGCCGACTTCAAAATATAATCCTTGCACAGGGTAATGTTTTAACAATGTAAATATATTTTTAATTTTTTCATTAACGTATTTATTTGAGACATAAAAAAGCTTGTATTCCACAATGAAGTGCTGATACCGACACTGATGTATGGCAGTGAGGTATAAAACTGACAGAGAAAGGCTGAAACTAGAATGAATATCAAGTGCATGAAAAATAAAACCAAGTATGACCAAATTATATAATAAATATCGTCGCCGGAAGGGCAAGGGAAGGGCTGAAGTGCCATTTTGGGATGTTTTCACAAAAGGACTTTTAAGTTTTTTTGTTTGTTTTATAGTAAAATTCATAAGTCTTCAGTACCTGGTTGGATTTTGAAAGCAAAAGTTAACTCAGGTAACTCAATGCTCACGTTCAGTTACCTGAAGCGACAGAAAGCTAAAAAATCTAAGCTTCCGTCGCTTGAGTCAAGCCTTCTTTCAAATAGTAGATATATTTTCGATGGCTGAAAGGCCACAAAAATCTACAGAATCAAACGAGTCAGAGCATTCGATGCAGAAAAAAAACTGATTAAAATTGCATATATAATTCATTTTTTACTAAATCGTCTTTTTTGGATTTCCAGCGTCGATTTGGAAATCTGAGAAGAATGTTAGGTTGATGTTAGCGTAATGGGTCAGATTAAGACAGGGACGTCTAAGCGAATAAACGGAGAAATAACAGGGGGGAATATATATTTTTTTTTAAAGTGAATACCGCACAAGAGTCCCAACCGTCTAGAGCCAGTGAGACTATGGCATCCCCAATTGGTGTATATTGTGAGGCTGTAAGTAGTGGGAAGGGGAAGAAGATGGGGAAGAGAAAGGTCGGGAAGTGCCTGGCTATTGACTATAAAGCGAATGATAAAAGATTTCGGGGACGCCCTACAAAGACAAATGAAATATTTGAGCCGGGTCTTGTCACATTGATTCAGAAAAACATACGTGTGAGATGGTGCTTGAATGTGAATGAAGCAAAGAGCTCGTAGTGAGAGAAATGTGTGTGGCGGTCGATCTTCTTTGCCTACCTCTCCGGAGAAACGGTTAGTTATTTAAGGTTTAGTTTAACTTGTCACTTAGCACTTGTTGCTTCGTTGCATATTTCAGAGTTAAGCTTGATTCACACCAGCGTCCGGATCCGCTCCGTGACGATATTGTTCCGCAAGAGAGCTTATTGATATGGTATGAATATCAATCAAGGAGTATGTGCTAAGACAAATTTGTGTGGCAGTATATTCTTCTGCCCATCCTTGTGATATTTAACTACTTAGTTAGTTAAATAATTATTTTGAAGTGTAAAAATACTTACATCGCAGATTTTTTTTTTTTAAATCATTTTTTTATCACTAAATAATATTTTTATTCATTATTAATTATTAATTACACTAAAATAATTATTTAACTAACTAAGTAGTTGAATATCACAAGGGTGGGCAGAAGGATATACTGCCACATAAATTTGTCTTGGTACATACTCCTTGATTGATATTCATACCATATCAATAAGCTCTCTTGCGGAACAACATCGTCACGGAGCGGATCCGGACGCTGGTGTGAAACAAGCTTTAATCCGTTTTCAATCTCTGCGTTGATCGTTCACCATTATGGTCTCAATGCTGTCGTCTGTCCATTGTTTGCCTCTGAAATCTAGATGAATTGCTTATTCCCTGAAATAAATTAATGAATTCACTCAACGTGGTGAATGAGAGGGAATTAACTCGTCATTGTCAATGAATCTGTCCATCACTGATGACTACTCACTTTCTACCGTTATAAAATGTAAAATTGCGTAAAGGAAGAAATTCACAAGCATTAAACTGTATTAATTTCTTGTAAGAATAGGTGAATCGTCGAAAACCGTGCTTCCCGTGTTTGAATAGAATGAAATACAAGGTTCTTTATCATTTTATATTAGATTTTCAGACGTATTATTTTTTATTTTTTTTTATTTAAAATTGTTCCAAATTTTGTGAAAATATATCACATAGCTAGACAATCAGATATCTCACTGCATTTCCTAAATTCACTTAATACCTCATAACTAACATCTTAAAGTTTTATTATTTCTAATTTTGAAACTGTTAATTCGTGGTGGAATTCCATTTTAATGATTTAATGAAACAAATTTATAACTTTATTCCACTTTTATTTTATGACTGGACCGGTTTCAGCCTATGACGGCCATCTTCAGACTAGTATAAGAAGTTGTTAACCTACGGCTTATATAAGCCGTAGGTTAACAACTTAGCGTATACTAGAGATAGCCCAAGCCAAGGCAGTGAAGTGTGTTTTGGACTTGTTTTTGATGATTTTAACATGACTCGGCGCAAATGGGCGTGGCTAAGACTAAGGCTACGGTATTTATACATCCATTCATATCACATATCGACATAATGTTTTTGTGTATTCGTATAGCCACCTTTTCACAGTATTTTCATCAACAAAAATATAGCATCTAACCTAAAAAACCGTTTAGTTGTGTCAAGTTTAGTGGCAAAATAAAAAATGTGGGCGGAGTCCCGCCGTTAACCAGCGAAGATATCCAGCTTAAGATCATTGCGGCAGTATATAGAAGCGGTCCAAAAAATTTGTTGTCTCTTTCTCTCTCATGGTGTACGATGTAAAAACTCGGAAAAAGTGATTTATTACAATTTCGGATGGGTTGGGTAAAACAAATTAGCTATCCCTCCATATATTGTTACTTTAAGGTTAACAACAACATGTATTAGTCTGAAGATGGCCGTCATAGGCTGAAACCGGTCCAGTCATAAAATAAAAGTGGAATAAAGTTATAAATTTGTTTTATTAAATCATCTTAACGTTTCCCAGCTAGTTCGAAGAGTCATCTGAAGAAAATAAAAATAAAGATAATTAGCTTATTTATTTAGCGCCATTTTTGTGATATTTCACCTTACGGTGTAACATTTTCATAATAAGGTATAAAGTTAATTCTAGGGAGGAGAACAATTATTTATATGTAGATATTTCTTATACCATTAAACATCACCCGAACAAATAAAGTAATATTTATATTTTTAAAGTTGAATTTATTGATCTCTATTTTAATTTTTTTTTAAAATTAAACAAATTAATAGTGTTATTATCTGCTAGTTTCTAGCTTCTAGTTTTTATTTTTATTGAGAAAGCTGTTTTGGCGTTCATGTTTGATAATAACTTTGATCGCCGAAGCAGCTTTTACAGTCGACGTTCACTGTAACAATAATAAAATATTGTCTACTTTATAATTTTTCTACTTAATTTAATTAATTTTGTAACTGCCTGATTTAAATTAAGGCCATGGTCGAGTATCGCCCTTGGGAAAGACCACCATTCTGAATCGAAACGTTGCGTTGCTTGAAATGACTTTAGCTGTATTTGATTACCAGAACTGAATAGTTAGGTTCTTTCCAACCTTACTCTTCCCTATCTTCTTCCCCTCCCCTCTACTTTCAGCCTCACAACGTACCCCAATTGGGGATGCCATAGTCTTACTGGCTCTAGACGGTTGAGAGCAGTTGGGACTCTTCTGCGGTATTCACTTTGAAAAAATAAAAAAATGACTTTACCTCAAAATAAAGGGAGTTATTAGGAAAATTGATAAAAAATTCTCACTGTAGGGAAGTATAAGAAAATTCCTAAGCCCAGAATCCAAAATAATGTGAACAATGAAATCGATGTACTAAACATCAATTACTGTAGCAGCTTTTTATTCTAAGCCCAAGGTAGGTATATAAACCAAGGACAATACAAAAAAAATAGAGCTATGACAAATATATCGGAGAAAAAAAAACAAAAGTCAAGGTATTTCAACATACGATCTACTTCAACATTATAATTTGAATCTAAAAAATATTTAATGGCCATACACCGCCTGAATTTCTGAGAAAAATTGAAAACTTCAGCAACAGGCACAAACATGAAACGAGGATAAATATCAAATAAGACTACCTTTCAGAAAAAAGTCACAAAGTCAAAAGTCATTGATGTACGGAGCTTTAAAGATATTTGAAGAATTATTTACCAAATTACATTAAATTAGAAGAAATATTGAAAATATTTCAAATAAGTTGAGAAAATGTGTTGCGAATTTTCAGCTTGGAAATTTGTAAAAGTTGTTTTAGAATTTAATATAATTCATCTATATTACTTAATAAAACAAAATGTACAGCACAAAGAGTTAAGTTCAAAGATGTTACCCATTTTTAATATCTAACCTTCATAACTGTGTGTATTTTAAAGCGAAAAATTATAAATGGGTTTGTAGTGATTGTTCTGCATGTTATATTGGTAAAACAACCCGGAGTGCCAATTTTAGACACAAAGATATTTCGATGTTTAAATAATATTGTTACTCTAAATTTACAAATCATCTTATTGATAATGAATACACCTTTAATAAAAGCATCGGTGCTCATATTCTTCACAAAAATGATCACGGCAACAGATAAAGCAATTTAGAAGCACTCGAAATAAAGATATCCATTAAAATTAATAGTCGATTTGTCCAGTAGTCCAATATTAGGCTGTAAACTCCCAATTTGTATCATTATTCTTTGATCACCTTCTCAGTTGACGTTTTTTCTCTTTTAATTCAAATAATCTGTCTCTTTGTATCTATTCCTTTGTTATAATTTAAATGTTATTCTATTGTTTTCTCATTGTTCTGTTATTTTATTTTTTATTTTGTTCTCCTTCTGTATATATATATATATAACCGCACACTTTGTATTTTTTGTTTACTTTAATTTTGTACCCTGGTGATGCTTAGGCTAAGCAAAATCGGCGGTCATAAAAAGTAAAATAATATTCGTGGTCTTATACATAGCTATTTTTTTTTATTTCTTTAAATAAAATTAATTTTATATTCTATCAATATCCTAAGGAACTTATGTTATGTCACTTTTATAACCTGTTATTAGTTCGAGAGGTTGAACAGATGCGTAATTTTACCAATTTAGATTGCCGAAAGGAGAAATATCAAAGCCTTTGGAAAATTATTGTACCTAAGTGGCGAATATATAACTGCTTTGTAATAATAGCTAGCAAATTAGAATTCAGCCAGCCTATTTGAAAACAGGAACGATATTCAAGGTAAAATTATATTTCACTAGCTAAATTCATACCCCATTTGCATCTATTGAGTACAAGGTGCCTTGCTATTGACGAATTTCGAATGAATTATTTTGAATTGTCAATTAATTGTGCCCACCGAGAGCTATAATGTTTTATTATAGGTTTTATGATCGGTTGAACAGACTGATTACAATAACTGCTTATGGTTACGATGGGATGTACCCATGTACTTATATTTATGAAGTAAGCAGGCCATTTGACGGAGATTTGAAATCGTGTTCCATTTAGTTTGGGAGAGGTATGTGGTGCGGGGGGTAACTCTCGCATTCAACAGTCAAACCTCGGTCGGCTTACGAACCACATTAGCCGAACGTCCTTAATGTGGTAACGCCATGTCAGCTATTGTGGTTCGCAAACTTTTAATTTTAAATAAAAAAACTTATTCTCGCTTAGTTAACAGTTATTGACATTAAAACAAACGTTCCTGGGGAAAGTTATTACGTCGACTTTACCAAACTTATTGGCATTGTTTTTGTAGTAGCGCAACACACAGTGCAAAAACATCTCGATATAAGCATACGTTAAACGCCGAAGATGGTTGGAAGTTGACCAAAGTGATAGATGGTAGGGAGATCTAACAACTTACAGCAAAGTGGAGCAATATTTAAGACCAAATATCTCAACTTATTATAATACTTCTATGGACGTAATAGAATTTTCACACAATAATTCTGTAAATTCCTTTTTTAGAGAAGAAACAACACCAAAAGAGGTATTTTAGCAGTAAAATAACATTAACATCGACGGTATCTACCTGCTGAAAAAGTCTAGAAAACACTTTGCTAAGTAAAATATTTTTCGCTATCACCTTTGACATTTCATACTTGAATTATTCCGATACAAATAGCAAGGGTAGGGTACAAAAAGCCTTCTATTCAGTTATTCAGAATAATACATTTAAGTTGCGCATTTTAGTGACATTTCATCCCCAGTGCCCCTTAGTCTGAACCTATAAACTGTAAGCTTATTTTTAAATTTAGGGGTGTTTTTTTATCCGACATTACTCCCACAAAGCAGTGTTTATGCGGAATGAACAATTCAACTAACAGCTGTGTGGTAAATATCAATCTTTTTAAATTTTAGAAAAATATAGAATAAAATTTGGGTATCGCTTCACCCCTTCATCATCAAATTTAAATAATGAACAAAAGAATACGTTCTAAGGAACAAGCTATCGAAATGAGGTTTTTGAGAAGAGTGGTAGGAGTTACAAAATGGGATCGAATAAAAAGCTCGACGATCAGAGATGAGCTTAACCTCAAACCTTGCGACTCCCCATAAACTAGTATTAAAGTAAGAATAGAATACAGTACCAGAAGACCGACTTCCACTGAAAATACTGTGCGAGATTCCAGAGGTAAGGCGTCCAGTGGGCTGTTTCTGCCAAAGTTGGGAGAAGTAACTCCAGAGACTGAGAGGAGAAGGAGATGAAGATGAGATGAGATGTTAAAAAATATTAACCCTGAGTGAAAAAATCTAAACTGCGTTTATTAAACTGATACTTTAAATGTTTTTCACAAAAGGTTTTTTTAAATGATTAAAGCACACGAGTCACAACTGCCCGAAGCCAGTGGGCTATGGCATCCCCAATTTAACGTGGTTATACAGAAAACGTCCAGCTTAAAATTTGCCAAATTCGAGTTTACATGTTTTTTTATAGATAAATACGAGATTTATATATGCTGAAAACATCCAAGCTCAAAATGCAATATTTTTTTACTAACCTATATTTCAGACATTTGACTTAAATTGAAGTTTAAAACATTTAAATGAAGGATAACTTAGGAAATAAAATTATTGTTTTCGATAAATAAATTGATAATATATAAAAAAAGTATTTATGGTAATTTTCATAAAGAAAAAAACACCCATATTCACTTTAAAAATGCCGTAATATGCTTTTTTGTCATATTTTCAAACGCCTTTTTCTCAGTTTCATCATTTTGGGGTTGAATGCTTTCTGCGTAACTACGTTCAAATGTAGTTTGTTGTGATACCGAAGAGAGTGGATAGAAAAAGAAGACAAAATGATTTAAATTATACTATTCAGAACTGGTCATCATAACAGCTAAAGCCATTTCAAGCAACGTTTCTCATCTCAATGTTTCGTAGCTATCTTAGATACGATGTTATTAATTATTTTGCAACATGTTTTATTCAATGTTAGTTTACTCAACACACAAAAATGCTTTCACAGCTGTCGTATGATTGATTAGCATCATTTACTTTCTCATTTAATCAGTTGAGGGGGTCCCTCGTTCAATATAAAGGAACGGAAATGTTCTAAAAATGCCGTTATTTAATAATAAAATATGAGCCCGGCATTATATAGAAGAAAAATTCTTACGAAACAACCTGCACCATGCTGTTTGACAAATTATTTTCATTTTTCTTTCCATATTTGTCACCTATAAGAATTACTAGAAAGCCTTACTACGAGAATAAAATAGTACGGACGTTTTTATTTGATTTAATCACTGAAGTTATAAGCCAATAGAAACGTGTTGTGGGCGTGTCTTTTTGCTAAAAGTGTTTTCATAAAAAAAATGGATAATCACATCCTTCGTATATCTAATGTCCAACAATTCAAATGGCCGATGCAAATTGATCACGCTTCATACGTGTCGCCCGCGTCTCATCCCCCGCCACGACAGTCCAGAAAAGTTTATCTAAAAGAGGTGGCGGGAGCGCGCGACGACCTGTCCATCGGAAGAATTTACTGTGACTGAACAAAATGGCCGAAAAACCCGCGGGACTAAACAAACTGACCGTTAGAATTCTCCCTACACGCCAGATGCTCTAACTTTGAAACAAAAAAAAATCCCCGGCCTCAGGAGCCCTTGTAAACTTACTTTCTGGATGACCCTTGGATAATTAATATATTTACATTTGCCTTATTTTTATGAGAAAAAAATACAAGTTGAAATATAACACAGAGGAAGATATTAAAAATAATTGCTACGTGCTCGTCAAATTCAGATCTAGTAACATTTCAAAGAATGATTCAATTCAGTCGTTTCTAATTATTAAAGGATTTTTTTTGTCACGTCTGGTATATACGGTATAGATTTAAAACACCATAGAAAACCCTTCATTGGAAATTTTCACAACTTCGGAATAAATCATTTATTTTCTGGCGGTTTCATCCTGCTTCAGCGTGATCTTCCTAATAAATAAATAAATATGTATTTATGTCTCAACTATCGGCACCAGTGAAAATGTGGCGTCCGGAATTCTAAAATGTTGCGAGGTCAAAGAAAGTGGAAAGGGGTAAGAGGTGGGGATGGGGAAGGTTGGGAATTACATGTCAAATTAAATTTGAATACCAAAGATAGCTACTTCAAAACCACCTCAAGGAATAGTTTAATTCCGAACGTGTTCCTCAATATATGAAACCTTGGTTTACAAGCATAATTCGATCTGGAAACGTGTTTGTAATCCTTAACAATCCTATATTAAAGCGAAGCTCTCCATACAAAATAGTGAAAACTAGAAAGATTTGTTCCACAACTTCAAAATATTCATATAAAAATGATTTATGCAATATGAACTTTTTAATTATTATTATACTTTCATTCAATCGAATTTATTAATTATTCACTTTATTTTAAAGTTCGCAGAAATGTGACGTTGTTGAACAAATGCATCGCACGCACTACAACAGCCTTACTCGGATGATTTTGTTTTACGAATTACAAATTGCTCGTATAGCAAGCCACCACTCGTTTATTAAGTTCTTACATAGTCGTCTTGCGGAATGCTCGCAAAAGGTTTCACTGTACTAAGGAAATTGTGTTGTGCGAAAAATAAAATCTTTATAAAGAAGCGCTTTAATTGCAATGAAAAAACTCTTCTGTTACCGTGACCTAAGTCTAAATTTGAAAATCAGTGTTAGATTCGAAGCTGGGATAAAACACCGAATGTTTTTCCAGCTTCAGGTGAATTTGGAAAATAGTGGACTGCAAAAGGGTAAACTATACTACTTGATGGAAGTGTCTAATTATGGATGTGGAAAGATAAAGGAATGAAAAGGAAATGGGAAACCATTCACTCACCGATGTAGTTGAAGTGGAAGTTCTTGATTTTTCTTTTACACAATGAATCACAACAAAACACAACACTTAATTTAATATTACCTGAAGAACAACAAAAAAAACCGACAACCAAGTGAGACACCAACAAACGAACACGTTTTTTCGCATGACTCTCTTCTGTTTTGATTGTCAATTGTTTTCGAACACAATTCAGTTGAATAAGAAAATCGAATAGCGAAATGGCGGGACAGGTAGGAACTGGATGAAAAACATAAAGGTAAGAATCTAACACATGATCACTTTGAAATCCAATCTTGTTTTTTTTTCATTCTTGTGAATAGTACAGTAACCTGAACACTAAACCAAAGATATTAATACACGGAAAATATAATCTTTTGTACTAAGATTTGTGGGCGTAACCTCAAAACCCCTTGAACAGATAAGAGTACCGAACTAATTTGATATATCTTTATCGAATGTCAAATAATTCCGAAAGTATTCTAGCTTAAATGAGAAAATTCCCATATCCATTTGGTATAATAAAGAACTATAAAAACAAGTATACCCAAATGCTAATCCAGGGGAAGATTGATGAAAGACGTGGTATACAAAAACATCGCACTTCAAGGCTTCGAAATCTTAGAGACTGATTGCAGGGCAAAGATTACCTTGATGATGTCCAAACTCCTCTTATTTATCTTCAATTCTGGAATAAAAAATATAAATTCAACTCTGTATTATAAATAAAGTGAATAACCGAAAGTTTAAAACACCAAAATCCATTTTCGTTTACCCTCTCGAGATTTAAACCTCTTTGCTCAGTGCCAAGGTTCGTATTAAAGGATTTCGTTAAGAACTCTTGATAAATTCCAATTTTTGACAGAAAGTAAAAAAAAAACGAATTAAAAAAGGAAGTCTTACATTTTAAGGCGTGGGTATAAAACCCAATGGAATTGTCAAATACGATTTTTTTTTACGTTTAAAAAGAAATATGCAGAATATTTGTAAGTAATTAAAAATAACTAGTTAACAGTTTAGTCTTTACACACACGTCAAAATGGACATAGTGAGTAAATAATAAAGTAGCGTAATCTTAATAAAATTTCAGACTTTTTTACCTATGAGCAAAAATTAGCATTTGTCATTTTTCAAATCATGTACAGAAGACGGCTTAGCGTATTAATACTATAGATAATTTGGTCATTTTGATGCAAAGCGCAAATAAAGAACACATTTTGATAGACTTGCCAAGTAAACATTTTATTCATATGTATGTCTGTGGACATATCGTCGCTGGAAAGGCAAAAAGCCTTAAGCGACACTTTGGTCAAAAATGAGTGAAATATGCACTTTGGATCGGTTCTTTTTCCTGCATCGAACGCTTTGACTCTCGTTTGATTCTGAAGACATTTGCGGCCCTTCAGCCATCTAATTTATGTACCACTTGGGAAAAGGCTTCTCTCACTTTTGTAGCTTCAGGTAACTTAGTGAGGGCATTGAGTTACGTTTTTTTTAAAAATCCAAACAGGTACTGAAGACTTGTGAATTTAACAGTAAAACAAAAGAAACTTTAAAGTGCCCTGGTGTAAACTTCCCAAAATGGCGTTAGAGCCCTTTCGCCTTTTCGGCGGCGATATAATGTTTATCAAAATTAAACCAAACACGTAAAAATATGTAATTCGTATGCCAAACAAACTTTGCACTTTACATTATTTGAATGTTTCTATTTTTGAAACTGTTAATTCGTGGTGGAATTTCATTGTGAATTGACTTAGACAATTTTCCTTTGTGAGTGCGTACGACCGTATGAGTGTGAAATGTGTGTGTATTCGCGGTATTCACAAATAAAAAAAAGAGTTTCGAAATTTGAAAATGTTTAAAAAGTTTCACCCGTGTGTAAGGGAAAATCAAACTTATTTAGGCACACTCCTATCGGGTTTTTTTTTCTTCAGTGGTACGTGCTAATGATGACAATCCTTGAAGTAAGAATAAATATCAAGAAAGAGTTAGAATTTTTACCCAAACTTTCCAAATTTACGATAAATCACTTTCTCCGATTTTTTTACATCGTAAACCTTGAGAGAGAAAGAGACAAGACAAGTTGTCACCTAATATCGCACCACTTTTAGGTATGTAAGCATTTTTTCGTCTTCCGCGTCTCCGGGGACTCCGCCCACTACGTTTTGTTATGCGAGATAACTCAACGGTTTTTTAGGTAATATCCTACATTTTTGTTGATAACAATACTGTGAAAAAGTGGTATTACAAATAAACGCTACATTATGTCGACATGTGCTACGAATGAATGTAAAAATATGTGTCCATGAAAACCCTAGCCACGCCCGAGTCAGGAAAAAATCAACAATTCTGACTACACCGTTTTGCAAAGCTATTCCTCCTGTATATTATTGCTCTGAGTGACTATCGCAACTTTGAATCATTGATAAGTGTGGCAACTGTCCAACACAAAAGGCATCACTGATAATAGGCCGTTTCGGCCAATGAGACCGGATACCCAAAGCGACAGTGACTGGCTAAAGCTTGTTTGAATAAAATGATGCATAGCTCACAATCCCGATATGTTACAAAGAAGAATAAGCTCGATTCACGTTACGGTTTTTCAGTAGAAAGAACGAAAAAAATCTCTTTCCAGATTTCTGAAAGCTGTAAAAACATCTTCTCTATGTTGTTTCAACGATTCTCTAGGGCCGTTCTTACAACTTCGTATTTTTATCGTCAGTCAAATTGTCGGACTTGAATTTATTTTACGAGTAAAAGCAAAGATTGTATCAACAAGTAATTTAACCAAAGCTACTATTCCCCTAAGCATCGCTTTCCTTTATGGCCAGGTGAAATTCAGGAAAACAAATGTACAAATGATGCTCGATTGTTTTGACAACATGAAGAAAAAGCGTAGTTGGAACAGGTTCTGTTCTTTGTTTTAAAGCGCTTTTGTGTGTTTCACTTTTTGTCGTATTTACGTCTGCCTGTTGTTTTTGGCGAGAGTGAGACATATAGTTTACATTTAGTCGAAAAGTTTTAAAATGTGTTTTTAAAGCTCAGCACTCAAGAACGACGCGAAACGTTATTTTCTAGCATTCTAATGTAAGCAATACTACATACGATTTATTTGTTAATTTTTTATGAGTGGTTAGAAAAATTTCTGATGTTTCTAATGAATACAATTTTTTCAATGTAGTTCTTTAAATTCTATGAAAAACATACTTAAATTTAAACAAAGAGTGCAATTTGAAAACCAGGCTTTTTTAACGTTTTACCTCAAATTATAAAATGCATTTCATAAAGAATTTAAAATATTGCTGTTTAAGTTTCACTGGAAACCTTATGTTTTTTACTAACTACCCGTATACAATTAACAGATGAATCATTTGTAGTATTGTTTGTACTAGAAAGCCATAAAGTGTGTAATTTTAGGTGCTGACCCTTAATTTTATTTTTAAATAAACCCTCAAAAGATATTTATGGAACTTTTCTTTTATGAAATCAAATAACAAATTTAAAATGTGCCATATGCAAGCACACTTTATGCGAGTGCTGTGTTCAGGTAAACATTTGCTGCAATACCTATACGTATTTGGTTCTTTTTTTATTCCTATTTCATTCATTTCCACATTTATTATCATTCAATTTCTTCAAACGTTATCGTTGTTTGACATAAATTATTAAATACTGTTTGTTTAAACATCAAATAAGTCGAGTCTAGATCATAGACATAAAATACAAGACACGTCATATTCATACAAATTGAACAATAAATATGGCATGCTCTGAAAGCATGAAAAGGAAAGCCATACCAAGCAAAATATGTGTGTATGAATGAGATAGCTATATGAACGTCCCGCGTTACATTCTCTGCGTTACAAGCCCCCTCTTCCCTAACGAACTTACGAGCGAAGTAGCATGCGACGTACTCGTGTACTGTCGCTATGTTGTCTTCCACACACTTATGTATTTCTGCATTCGCTATCTCACTTATTTGAATAATTGTATTAATTGAAATAATAAGTGATTTGTGTGTACTTCGCATGAAAAGAAACTCCATGAGATTTGTCTTTTGTTCCCGAATGATTTTTACACTTGTCAAAAGCACAGGAAGGCATTTTATCTCAGAAAAGAGGTTACAGCGATGCGTTTGTGGCAGCTGGTGACAGCTTGTTCGTCAAACGAATGTTTGTGCGAGACTAAACGCAGTAAATCTCAGGTATGCCACGTTGGCTTAGCTTTGTACAGTCACGCGCGGTGTCTCAGTAACGTATCTACATTATTTAATTCATCTAAGGTCTAGATACAACATATCTATTTATGTTATATCAGTTACTTGTACATGAAAGTTTACAAAGTATCTAATTATTTAATTTTTTTTGACTTAATAACAAAATTGTAACTCACATACTACTTATTATTTTGATTTACATGTATTTAAAACGGTTTTAACAGGCTATTTTGAATTTTTGGATTCGCATAATTTGGATGGTTTCCGGCTGCGCATTATAACATTACATCCCTTTATAAAGTAAGCCATTTGGTCAATTGGCTTCTAATGCAACAGCACAAATCAATCCACGAAAATCGTAGCAAAATGCATCCGATCCGTTAGTTTTCTGCAAAAAACAAAATCGCTGGTTTCAAATTCCCGGATTGAGAATGCCAACATCACTTTCTTTTGTTTCTTAAAAACTATATAAGTGGGGTTGCATTCTATTTTGAAAAAGGTGATTTGAGTTTATATTCATTTTATTAAGTTGTATTAGAAATAAATTTCAAAATATCTATTACTTCGTTATATTTAAAATCATAATATCGTTGCCGAAAAGGCAAAAGGGCTGAAGCGTAATCTTGCGAAGCTTACACCAGAGCACTTTAAAGTTTTTTTGTTTTAAAATAAAATTCACAAAATTTCAGTACCTGGTTGGGTTTTGAAAAAAAAACTCAATGCTCTCACTGAGTTATCTGAAGCGACAAAAAGCTAAAAAAAGTCCCAAACTTGTGTCGCTTGAGTCAAGCCTTCTCCCAAATGGTAAATATTTTAGATGGCTGAAGGGTCACAAAAGTCTTCAGAATCAAACAAGAGTCAGAGCACTCGTTGTAGAACAAATAAGTTTTCCACCCTGCTTACACCTTTCATCTGCACAAATAGAAGATACGACCCTGTGTTATCTTTCAAACTTATCTAATTAATGTAAGTCATCCGCGAAAAACGTCGAAATTTAATCATTGAAATGTAATGTTTTCCCGAGAATTCGCCCACAGACAAAAACAAAGGCTTCAAGCGTCGAAATTTAATCATTGAATAATCTTTACCGGAATACAAAAATCAATGCTTGCTTTAAGCAGGTCGACGCACTGTTACTCAGATCCTTCGAAGTATCTTTCAAATCCAACAATCTTGGAGTAATAAGATATGAAGAGAGGGGTAATTCGTTTTACTCAACCTATACAAATTTGGGATAAATCACTTTCTCTGGATTTTTACGTCGTACGCCATGAGAAAGAAAGAGACAGCAAAATTTCCCAAATTATCACACCGCTTTAAAGTATTGTAAGGAGGTTCTTAGTTTCCCGCGTCTCCGTTGACTCCGCCCACACGTTTTGATATGCGACACAAATAGACAAAAGTCAACGGTTTTTTAATGTCATATGCTACATTTTTGTTTAATACAATAATTTGAAAAGGTGGTTATACGAATAAACAAAAACATGATGTCGAAATATGCTATGAATGTGTGTATAAATACCCTAGCCCTAGTCCTAGACACGCCAAAGTCTAGCCGAGTCTGACAAAACACATCAAAACTGACTACAGCAGCGCTCTCTCTTGTATATTATTGCTCTGAGACAACAACAACATATAATCGCGTATATTAGTGCATATTTATTCACATTCGACAGTGATGTAATTGAGAAAGTATTTTTTGTCTTGCTTTCCCATACATATTCTTTTTAGCGAGAAACTGACTACAATTATCATTGTATACGTTCGAAGGTATAATATTTGTATTTTTGAAGAAAGCAATCACTTTGTGGTTTGACATATTCAATGAAAACGAAATAATAACTTTGAATAAGTCCACAGATTTAATTTTAATTTGTATGGTCGTGGCAACAGATTAAATAATTTAGAAGCACTAGAAATAAAGAAAGCCATTAAAATGAATAGTCAAATTCTGTATATCGAATCATATTTTTAATACATATATATATATTTTTTTATATGAATACCGCACAAGAGTCTCAACTGCTCCCAAGCGTCTAGAGCCAGTGAGACTATGGCATCTCCAAATAGGGTATGTTGTGAGGCTGAAGGAAATGGGGAGGGGAAGGAGATGGGGAAGAGGAAGGTTTGGAAGTACCTGGCTATTCAGATCTGGTCACCAAACACGGCTAAAGCCATTTCAAGCAACTTTTCGATTCTGAATGGTGGTCTTTCACCAGGTCGATATTTAGAGTATCTACCACTCTGGAACGTGCCTCAAATATACTTTGTATTATTTTTATATGAATAAAATGTGTTATGACACATATTAATTAAATAAAAGTTATTAGCGCACGCCGGGTTTGAGCCCGCGACCTTTGGATTCGTAATCGAGCGTCTTACCACTCGGCCATGGAGGCCGTCAAATAATATGAATCTATTGAAGTCGTAAACTTCAACCTTCAGCGAAAATCCTCTTGTTGACTTGATATAAACTAGGATAGCCTTTGTGGCATAATAATGCGGCGTAACATTACGTATAACGTATTAGTATTGAGTTATTGAACCTTATTTCCTTTCACATTCCAACGAGAACTACTCGATCCAAATTTTTATTTAGTTGTTACAATAACATTAGGACACTCGCTTGTACCTAGATTGCATGTAGTTGGTAATACATACGCAGAGGTGGCTGATGTATTTAACTGCACGGAATGTAGATACAAGAAGGCTATAACATCATATATCTTTAATCAATAATGTTTTTATGTATTTAAACACTATTTTTTACCTCTCTACAACTATTCCTTATTTTGTTTGTGCATATAATTCTCATTTTTTCACTCTCAATTGTAAACCTTTAATGTAAAAGCCCTCTCGGGCGTATACAATAAAATAAATAAACTTTACTTAAAATAATTCAATTATATTTTCTATACAACTGTACTACAAAAAATAAATGTAGGGCCAGTTAAAATGTTTCTCTATCAAAACTATAGCTAAATCCATTACAACAACGTTTCAATTCGTGGATAGTACGAAGTGATAAATATTTATATTGTTGATTTAAAAGCCCTGAAGAAGCTTGAGAAAAGCGAAACCTGGTTGGTGATTAACTCTAATAAAGTGGTGTTTTACAAAGTTTATTGTTTTATTTAATATGATATATATTTTGTTAATTTCCTGAGAGAATTAAGTATTGGCATAAGGTTGGTTGTTTGCATAGTTGAGTGCATAGCGTGGCGATAAATCTCTATGAGTTAGTTACGCTCTGAGCCAGCGCGGTTGCCGGGAGCTTTTGAGCCAGTTTGGGGACTTGTAAATTGACGGAATTCTACTCTGCCGAACGGGAGATGCTCGGAACGTGGAAACCGGAACTTACTGTCATGTCTTTGTTGATATTGTAATAAAAATAATAATAATATTTGGATAATTTGCATAGCGCCGTTTTTATGAAAAATCACTTGAAATGCCTGTACAGATCTTAACTCTTAAGCTTCATCTTATTATTAACTTCATATAATATTAATTTTTAATTTTTTTTAATTTTATTTAATTGTTATTTTACTTGAACATACATTGTTTTATTTGTGACTATATTGCCCATCCTACTAGGCATAAGCCTGTGTTGGGACGGCAATTTGCAAAAGTGTTTTTTTAGCTACATAGTAACATGTTAAAATCGAAAATATAGTACATACGAGTACATAATAAAAATAATATAAGTAAATGACAAATTTGAATATAAAAAATCTACATAATAAGAATTAAATTAAACTTCGTTTTTAAGGTGTGTAATGATATTGTCTTTTAAGAAGCTTTTGGTTTGTATGTTTCTGATGGTGCGAAATGAATGAAGTTTGAACTGCCGCAAAATGAAATAGTTCACACGGAGCGGTCACAACGCTAAAATGAACTGCCAACTTCGATTGAAGTATTTGTTCAATGAACAATGAAGGAAGTAGGAACTGCCGCCAAAAGAAGTAGTTCTTTGAAGTAGTTCTTTCGAAGCGGTCACAACGCTAATTAGGATCGGTTAGTAGCTGAGTGGACAAACGCGTCGGATTACCATCCGCGCGTTGTGGGTTCAATTCCTCTGCTGTCCAATCATTGCACAAGCAACATCTTCCGCTTATTATGATGGTAGTAGGAGTTTTTCAAATACGTTCAAGTTATTTATAGCCCGGGAACGTTTTTTTTTATTAAAAAAAAAAAACAGTCAACTCATAAAATTTCTCATTTACTGTGTTGGGGTTTAATCTGGCTTTGACATCAATACTTGATGTTCATCATCGTAAAAAATATTATATTTGTAAGCACACGAAGAAGGCTAAAATAAAATGATATTATATATTTTTTTAACGATCAAACAAGTCACAAACATAGTAGTTGTAAATGACCTAATGAAATTAATTTTCTGTCAAAGAAAGATTTTCGATATTTCAAAAAGTTAGATCAATTTCACCCGATGTAAGATTAAATTGACCTTATTTCAAGTACAAAAATAAACCCATGACACACTTCTATCCAATTTGGTAAGTGCTTACAAGCGTTCCAATTGTGCGGGGTCAATGGGAATCTACGACACGCTCTTGTGTTCAACAGCTTGGTTGTGGAATCATTTGTCAGCCTGCGTGGTCGAGTGGTAAGACGCTCGACTATGAGTCCAGCGGTCGCGGGTTCAAACCCGGCGTGCGCAAATAAATTTTACTTAGTTAATATGTGTCATAACCAATTTAACTCATACAAAATAATACAAAGCATATTTGCGGCACGTTTCAGAGTGTTAGATACTCTAAGTATCGCCCTGGTGAAAGACCACCATTCAGAATTGAAACCATGCTTAAAACGGCTTTAGCCGTATTTAATGACCAGATCTGAATATCCAGGTACTTTTCAACAATTTCTTGCCCATCTGCTTTTCCTCCCCACTACCTTCAACCTCATAACAAACCCCAATTGGGGCTACCGTAGTCTCACTGGCTTCTGACGGTTGGGAGCAGTAGGGTACTTGTGCGGTATTCGCCATAAAAAAATAATAAAAAAGCCTCTTTGTTTCCTCCCTCGTGCAACATGGACCTCTTAAAAACCTAGGTTTACTCCTTATTTTCGTCAAAAAGACCCTTCACACAGTATCCCAAAGATGACAGTTCCCGGGAGAATTTACTTCGCTCAAGGACTCCTGTGTGGAGTTAATGAAAAAGAAAAAAGAAAGGGATAATGGCATTCTCACTCGGGGAATGTTGAAAAGAGTGAGGGATGCAGGGTAGGGGTAGGAGAATGTTGAAATAAGGGTTGCGTTATTTTGTTATTGTTAATATGGGAACGATTCAGTGATTAAATGCTGGGAAAAAATCCTAGCAAAGGCAGTAGCATTTTTCCAAAGATTCTTGAGATTTCGAATGCCACAATTTTATGTAATACTTTGTACAAAAATCGTTTCACCCCATTCCCGAGATGGCGAAAAATCAAATACCTCCCTTTAAAAAAAATGCCCCCCAGTCGTAATAAATAAGTTCTCCCCTTCTGTGCCAAATTTATTTGTCACAAAAAGAAATACGGTTTTATGATAATTTAAGTTTTCCTTGAATTAATGATTTATTTAGACCTATAAGTTATAAAAAAAATAAACCGGTACGAATTTGTCGTGGGCGTATTTGTGTGTCAATATTTAACACAAATTTTCCTTACCTCTGGTGAAAACGATCTAACATTTTCAAATATCGAAATCTTTTCACGTGCTGATAATCTATATCATTTGCCTGTCGATAATTTTCAACTGAAATATCTCATATAATTTTATCACAGAAGAGATAAACCTATAGAAATATGCTATGAACGTATCTGTGTGCCCGAAATAATGTTGTGTTTATCGTGCTTGGCTTAAAATTCATTAAACATTAACAAATGACGACAATCTTTATTGAACATATAATCAATTTTACCAACCTGTCTGTGGCCTAGAAGTCGAACGGCCTATTGTAAATTGGTAAAATCAGTTTTCTTTCAAATCGGTATAGCTACATACATTTCTTGAGGTTCTACTCAATGAGTCATCATCTACTTTCTAAATGTGTTACTTAAAGGTCCAGCACCCAAAAATACACACTTATTGGTTTTCTAATACAAACAAAAATATAATTTTTTTGTTTTTCAATTCTAAATGGGTAGTTAGAAAAATGTGTAAGGTTTCCAGTGAATGCAATTATCAAATAGTAATCTTTTAAATTCTGTATGAAATGCATACTGGAATTTTAGGTAAAACGTTCAAAAATGCCTGTTCTGGTTTTAAAACTGCATCTTCTACTGATATTTAAGTATATTTTCAAAAGAATTTAAAGCATTACAGTTAAAAAAACGTATTCACTGGGAACCTCAGTCAATTTTCTAACTACCCATTGAAAAATTGCAGATAAATTATTTGTAGTATTTCTTTTTATAAATATTTTTTTTATATGAATACCGCACAAGAGTCTCAACTGCTCTCAACCGTCTAGAGCCAGTGAGACTATGGCATTCCCAAATAGGGTATGTTGTGAGGCTGAAGGTACTGGGGAGGGGAAGTAGATTGGGAAGAGGAAGGTTGGGAAATACCTGGCTATTCAGATCTGGTCACCAAACACGGCTAAAGCCATTTCAAGCAACGTTTCAATTCTGAATGGTGGTCTTTCATCAGGGCGATACTTAGAGTATCTACCACTCTGGAACGTGCCGCAAATATACTTTTTATTATTTTTATATGAATTAAATGTGTTATGACACATATTAATCAAATAAAAGTTATTGGCGCACGCCGGGCTTGAACCCGCGACCTTTGGATTCGTAGTCGAGCGTCTTACCACTCGACTATGAAGGCCGTCAAAGTATTGCTTGTATTAGAATGCTACAAAGTAACGTTAAGCGTCATTCTTGGGTGCTGGCCTTGGCTTAACGATTCAAGTGTATTTATTGACTAAAGCATAGTTTGGCGATAAAATTAATATTCTTATTCTTTGTCTGCTAACTTTTCCTATCAAAGGTTGGCTATCTTCACCTGTTGGACTGCATTCCGTATCAACTAAATTAATACGCGGAACCGTACTTCTACACGTCGTGATTTAAACGAGATTCCGTTGAAAAAATTGAGATTAAAGTAACATGTTCATTAGAATTAATTAAAATTCGAAACCTTGGGTGGTTTGCTTTTCTAAACCTGCTACAGCAAACCCAACCCTATGCTCTTCTGAGGCATACAAAATATGGTTTTGCCGTCTGACGTTTCTGCTCCCTTTGCATCATTTGCCGTGCGACAGTCAACCGGTCCATACGTGTACGCTGTGCCCAACGTCACGGTATTTTTTAAAATTATTATATGTTAACATATTTGTGAAACGTCACATATATTTTAAAATATTTAAATAACCTCAATAATCAACAACACAAATATGAAACAGAAAAGGCCAAAAAAATCAATGGTCACAACCGAGACTTGAACTCGGATCCTCTACTCTCTCCGGGAGTAACGCTTTAACCAATTCAGCCATTGGGACCTTATTAGAAACCGACATTTTTAATCGATCTCGTACTTTTCACTGAAGATTATTGATATTATTTTACCGAGTTCGAGTCTCGGTTGTGACCATTGTCTTTTTATTTTCTGCCTTTTTCTGTTTCATATTTTTGTTTTTGATTATTGATATTGTTTAAATATTTAAAAAAGCATCAATGCCTTAAAGTTAAATCTAATTTCAACATTACATATTTTTTTAGATTTTGGCTTTCCTCAATTGTAAATGAAAGGATTATTTCAATAACAAAACATATTTGACAGAAAATGAATTTGTTCCGTTTTTATTACACCATCCATTTTTTCGGGGGTGCCCCTTATCCATTTTTTTGCTAGGGTTCTTTGTCTTTACGGCTTGGCAAATCTTTTTTTTAGCATTTGCTTTTAATACAGCTTTTTATGGCGTAGGCACAATGGATCGTCCAAAATGAGTGGGCTGTTGAAATAAATTTCGTGTTTGAAACGAAGTATTTCTTCAATTTATTTAATTCCGGCAGTCAACACAATAACCAGTTCACAAACATTAAAATCATGATTCAAACAATAATTATTATTATTTCAATTTTTTTTTTTAAACAATTTTTGGTTATAAGCTCTGCGATGTAATTATTTTTACGCGTGACAGCTCTTTCGCCTTCGGAGGGCATTATCAAACTGTTAGGTTTTTTAATTTTTTTTATTTTTGGTTTTTTAATTATATTTAAACTATTGCTTAAATAAAATTAAAAAACCTAAGAATTAAAATTGAGTTCTACAAAATAAACTTTAAGACCTTAAATTAAAATCATGCTCACAACACTGTGCATACATGCATAATGTAGAAACACTAAAAATATATTTTCAGTGTTTCTACATTATGCATGTTCTTATTTCTTCTATGTACATAAATAAATTATGAAATAAAGAAATGAAACAATAACTTTGTACATGTATAAGACCATGGATATATTTTTTCTTAAGACCGACCGGTTTTGGTACAGGGTACAAAATTAAACCAAACAAAAAAAAGTGTGCTGTTATATAATATACAAACAGAGGGAGAACAAAATATAAAATAACAGAACAATGAGAAAACAATAGAATAGAAGATAAAAAAATAATAACAGAGAGAAAGAGACAGATAATATGAATTGAACGAGACAAAACGTCAACTGAGAAGGTGATTAAATAATAATGATAAATTTAATGAGTTTACAGGAGATATATCTAATATTGAACTACTGGACAAATTTACCTGATTATTAAGAATATGACTATTTATTGTAATGGCTTTCTTTATTTCTAGTGCTTCTCGATTATTTAATCTCGTGCCGTGATGATTTTTGTGAAGAAAATGTGCTGATTATCAATAAGATGATTAGCGAATTCAGACAAACCATGATTATTTAAATATCTGAGATGTTTTTTTTCTCTTTAAATATGTCAAACCACAAAGTGATTGCTTTTCACGAAAATACAAATAGTCAGATTTTACAATATAATAAACAAATTTAATTTAACGACCACAATATTCCAAGCCGACACTTAGTAAGATATTTAAATTATAAACGGTTAAGTGTAGAGACAAGACAGAGTTGTATGGTGGTCCGTCGTCTCTGCCTACCCCTGCGGGGAAACGCCTTGTTGGTTAGTTAGTTAGTTGGTTAAGTGTAGAGAACCGCGTAAAACTAGCGCAAATTCTGAACTTTAAATGTGATTTTCATTTGATCGCGTGTTATATGTTATACCCTCAGAGCAATTATATGTAGGAGGGATGCCTTTTCGAAATAGTGTAGTCAGGGTTGTAGATTTTGTCCTGACTCGGACGTGGCTAGGGTTTTTGTAGACACATATTTTTACGGCAATTTATTGCACATGTCAACATAATGTTTTGTTTATTTGTATAACCACTTTTTTACAGTATTGTTTTCAACCAAAATATAGGATATAACCTCAAAAACCGTTGAGCAACGTCGCATAGCAAAACGTATTGGGCAGAGTCGCTGGAAACGGAAAACATGCTTACATACCTAAAAGGGGTGCGATATTATGTGACAAATGTTCTTGTCTCTTTCTCTCTCTCGGTTTGCGACGTAAAAACCCGACAAAAGTTATTTATCGTAAATTTCATAGGTTAGGTAAAAATATTTAGCTCTCTCATATATATATATTCTTACTAAAAGGTTTTACCCAACATAAGTCGATTCTTGGTCATTTCAATTTATATGGCAGTATATTTTCCCGCAAATAATTTATTGCTAGAAAAGCGAATGGCGTGGTTTTAATAAATAGTTTTTTGAACAGGAGCAACCATTTATCTTAAGATTTTAAGTTTATTTTGGTGAAATCGTTTGGAGGCGAGACGATTCATCTCAACTGTAAACTGAATTAAATTTTATTTCAGCGGGCGAGAGTGGTGCTGGATTGAATTAAAGTTGTGATGGGAGAGTTACAATTTACTCTTTCATGAAATGAAAAGACAATTTTCCCGACAGCCCCTAGACAGTGGTACACATTTTCAGGATCTGTCGCGAGGCAAAGGGAATTTTAGAAGGGAAAGAAAAAAGGATAGTAGAGGGTTAAGATAGTGTTTTTTCACCAGGACGATACTCTAGGCAATGCTTTAGAAACTATTAAGAGAAAGTTTTAATTGCCATTGTATTTTTCGCCGCCGATTTACGCGTGGAATTCTAAAGATTTGCCTTACATTTTCCACAGCAGCGTAGAAACGTAATGAGAGCCTTTTATTTATCTAACAGTTTCTCCTAAATTATACAAACTTGTCCTGGAAATGTATTATTTAGTTTTAAATTGCACAATGTGACAAGAAACAAAGTGTTTACTTATATTTGATGATTAAATCATACAATGTGACAAGGAACGTCACTTTTACTTTTCTTGAATTCTTAAATCACGCAACAGGGCAAAAGATTTTTTATAGCTTATTTCTTCAATACGCTTTTGCGAGAATTTAGTCACAAGTGAGGAGGACCGTTAAGTTTGGGTGAAGCCAAATGAAATACAAGAAAATATGAAAATTGTAAGCTAGCTGACTAATTAAATCATTTAAGCAATGCCAGGAAGCTTTTCAATTATCTAAAAGAAATTTTCAAAGTAATGAATACCAGGATTCACAACCTTTGCACTATCTGCAGTCTTAGTATTTATTTATTTTATTTTAATTTTATTTTATTACATACAACAGGCATGATGCCCAAGACAAATATACATGAGTGGTTATTTAATTGGAATATTTAACAATACTAAGTAATGAAGTAAAAGTTTATGAAAAATGCAAGAGTAAATGAATAACAAACAAAATCAAAAGAATAATATTATACAAGGTAGAACGTAAATTCATGGATTATTGGCACCTGTACTGAAGAGATGCCCATTAGCCGTTTGGTACTTGGTACTTCATATAACCAGTCCATAACTAAAGGGCATCATTACAATATCAGCTGGATATGATTGACAGAATTATTTTTTTTTTAAATTGATTTACTGTATCAATAAAAATGTCTACTTCATTATGTGTGCAGTGAATTGTGTTGTAGTTTCTTAATGTTCTCGCCAAAGGAGAGAAATATCCTGTATTTGTGTGGTAGACTTTAATGTTAAAAATATTGTTTATCCTCCTCGTTGAGTTCCTTATTGGTATGTTAATGTTAATTTGGGATGAAATATTTGGTGCATCAATTGATGAATGTATAATTTTGTGTAAAGTTAATATATCAGAAAGTTTACGTCTGTCTGACAGAGAGTGAAGTTTATAGTGCGAAATTCGTTCATTGTACGTTCCAAATTGATCAGATAAGCCTTCGCGATATGCAATTATACGAGTAATTTTCTTTGAATGGATTTATTCTATAGTTTTGAATCTCATAATTAGGAGACCAAATAGTGGACGCGTATCCTAGAATACTCCGCACAATCGATTTATATAATGTTAAAGTTAATTCGAAACTTTTAAAACAACTTAAAACTGATTACCAGCTTATGAGCACGTGTTTATCAAATACAGTCAGAGGTTTTTTTTAAAAAATATTTTCTTAGAAAGCAATCACTTTGTTGTTTGTCATATTTAATGAAAATTAAATAATACGTTTGTATGGACCAAAGAATTTTTTTATTTATGACCGACCGGTTTCGCTTAGCCTCAGATGATCAGGGTATAAAATTAAACTAAACAAAAAATACATAGTGTGTGAGAACACAATATTAAATAAAATAAATTGACGTTTTGCCTTTTTCATTTGTATGACTCTTCTTTCTGACTCTTTCTCTCTTTTTCTTTGTTATGATTTGAATGTTTTTATTTTGTTTTCTTACTGTTCTTTTATTTGTATTTTAATTTGTGTTCTTCCTCTGTATGTACGAGTATATATAACCCACACTTTGTTTTTTTTTTTTAATTAGTTTAATTGTGTACTACCCTAATGATGCTTAGCGATACCAGTCTGTTATAAATTTAAAATTAAATCTCTGGTCTTATACAAAGTTATTATTTCATTTTAATTACAATAAGATAACCTTTTATCTACGACCGAATGCAGAAATTCATTGAATCTTCCATGAACAAAACGTTTTTAACTTGTTATGTGACTATAAGTGTCCTGATGTTTATTGTACCAGTATTTTAAAGTTCTAGGAGAACTCTCTTGTGAAAAAAATCCTTAGAAATGTGATCGATATCGATTTGAAAGAAAACTGATATTGCCAATTTGAATAAAACCTTTTGACTCCTAGGAACCCAGAGAGGGGAATAAAATCGCGTTTCTGCTCAAGAATGAGTTTTGATTTTTCGATGAGTTTCACCAGAAGTAAGGAAAAATTAGGCTAACCTCAGGCACGCAGACATGCCCACAGCACACTTTAATCGGTTTGTCTCTTCGGTGATTGCAATTTTGGAGTAAGAATATATATGGAGAGAGAGCTAAATATTTTTACTCAACCTATACAAATTTATGATAGATCACATTCTCCGGGTTTTTACGTCGTAAACCGTGAGAGAGAAAGAGACGAGACAAGTTGTCACATAATATCGCACCACTTCCAGGTATGTAAGCATGTTTTCAGTCTCCCGCGTCTCCTGTGACTCCGCCCTCTACTTTTTGTCATGCGACATAACTCGACGGTTTTTAAGGTTATATTCTATATTTTTTTTGATACTGTGAACAAGTGGTTATACAAATAAACCCTGCATTATGTTGACATGCGCCATGAATGGATTTAAAAAGGTGTCTCCATGAAATTTCTAGCCACGCTCAAGTCAGGAAAAAATCAACAATCCTGACTACACAAGCTATCCCTCTTGGTATATGATTGCTCTGAGATTGCATATAGTTTAATTATCATGTTTTTAAATGTGGAATCAGTTTCAGGTTAAAACACTTAAAGTTTATTTAGATAACAACAACCCGTTTGTTTTCCGAAAAAGTATTGACGCAAACATAGACACACGCCGCCGCTCGTCATCAGACGTGCGAAATACTTATAAGGATAATATCGCGCTAACTGACATCATAAATTGCCACTTAAACGCTAAGAAACCATCGCGCACAACGTTTGCAGCTGACAGGCTTTGCATGGTTCCAAACATTACAAAACTGAACGATTCAGAAAAAAGATCAGACTTTAAAAAAACTATTTGAACGAAGATTTGCAATTTTTTTAAATTTTTACTTCATGTCTTTATTTTGTGTAAAGTTCAGCCTGCCAAATTGAGATGTTATTTTTTGTTAAACTGCCCGAAACCAGTGGGACTAGGGCTTCCACAATTGGGGTAGATTGTGAGGCTGAATTTCAGAATGTTTAGCTACAAGGTTATACAATAAACAGAACTACTGGTGTTGGATTTCACAATAATAATTTGATAGGTTCTTACTCTCATGTTTGTCATTCAGTTCCTACCTATCCTGGAATTTCGCTATTCGTTTTCCTTACTCAACAACATTGTGTTCGAAAACAATTGACAATCGAAGAAAAAGTGAGTTTATGTTAAAAAACCTGTTCGTTTATTGGTGTCTTGCTTGGTCGTCGTTTTGCTGTTGTCCTTCAAGTAAAATTAAATTTAGTGTTGTGTGTAAGAAGAATCAAGAATTCCCACTTCGACGTCATTGGTTAGTGAATGGTTTCTCATTTTCCTTTCATCCAAATAATATATCCACATGCATAATCAGACACTTCCATCAAGTAGTATGGTTTATCATTTTACAGTCCACTATTTTCCAAATTCATCTGAAGCTGAAAACACATTCGGTGTTTTATCGCAGCTTCGGATCCAACAACTGGCATAGAAAAACTGCTAAAAGTATACAGCAAAGTTAACTTAAAACATCATCTTAAAAGTTGCAGATTACCTTCAATCTATAACTCAGTCCGTCTCAGAACGAAATCACCTTAAAAGGAAGATTATCTTAACGGAACCTTAATCAAGCTTTTATGTTTGAAAGAGAGGATACGAAAACATCGTGCAATACTATAATTGGTAATGATAAATACCTGGAGGAAGTGGATGAGTTTTTGTATTTACGAAATATGTTGACGAGAGACAGAAAGGCTGATAAGGATATAATTATTTATTATACTGATAACTGACTCATTCAAACCTAATCTTAACTATCAATTTTAACTTTTCAACCTGATTTGTGAGGTACGGACGGAATTTCTATCATGAAATGGCATTTCTAGGTAAATTAAACTATTTAATTAATATTTAACTAATAAAACTGAACGCAGTTGGCGCAAATAAAGAAAATGTCTTAAGAAGCGAAGCTAGCAGTCTACAATGAAGTGATTATTATCAACCCTGATGTATGGCAGTGAGGCATGGAACTGGCAGAAGAAGGATGAAAGTAAACTAGATGAAATAAAGAAATGAGATCCTTGTGGCGTATGTGCATACAAACATATTTGACCGTGTTAATAATGTAGATATCCGGAAAAAATGCAAAGCTGATGTAAGCGTAATGAATAAGATCAAAAAAGGGACGTTTAGATGGTTTGAGCATGTAAAATGAATGAACAAAGAAAAGAAATTGAAAATAATATATGACGCGAAAGTGAATCAAAAAACAAACCGGGGACGTCCGAGGAAAACCATTTGACACGATCAAGTGAATCAATTACTTGAATAAATATTATGTTTGAGACCAAGTACGATTGTGAATGAAGTAAGGAGTGTAAGCCAAGACAGAGTTGTATGGCGGTCGGTCCTATCTGCCTACCTCTGCAGAGAAACGGCGTGATGGTTAGATAGTTAACCTTAGTGATTATAAGCCTTTATATGATAAGAAATTGTCATATTTACATGGTAAATATATGTTGGTGTTTAATTATGTATGAAAAAGCAAAAAACTCAAAGTGGAAAATACCAAAATAGACGTCCACAGGTCGGTAGCGTGACAACGAGTCATTTATTTAGCGGGTTCGTTTCAAATGTGCTAGAAAAAATATTCAAAAGCAGAACATTATCGGATGTCAGGTACTTAAGATAAGTAAGTACTAAACATTTGTTGAGAAGGACATTAAAAACATAAAAACTACTACAAGGAGAAAAAGTTAAAGAAAAAAATAAATTATAAGAGTTACTCAACGGCATAATATTATATAACATTTTTGTTATTTGTGACACATTGTTTCTTAACTTGTAAAATTCACTAATTATTTGCATTTACAGTAGCTTCTGAGACTTTTGTAATCAGGCTGTAAAGTACCCACCAAAATATTAGCTGTACTTCAATACCTTTCTGGTTTTGGTACATTCATTTTCTTGACCTGCCCTCTATCTATCGACTGTCGTTAATCTTCAATACTATATATTTATTTTTCAAACACACAAGTGAGACACATCGCGTAGTGAATGTATTTGGTTCCTTAGAACAGGCAATCTGCCTAGCTGGAGCTAGGAACTATTGTGGATCGAACAAAACATACTAGCACTTACACACATTTTAAAATATAACAAATGTACTCACTATTATGTGATTTTTTAAAAAAATATTAGTAACCTTATGATAATTTAAAAAAAATCACAGACACTTGAAAACTGTAGCTTGAACGTCGTTTTTAATTTTGTAATCATAAAAGTAAAATTAATCGCGGTTATGAATATATTCTCGGTGTAAAGAGAAATACTTTGAGACATTTTTCACCACCCACTTGGTACCTAATTACTATGAGACGACGAAATCGATGAGTATCACATACATTTCATATTTTATGTGACGAAACCGTTCACCTTTCAATTTAATTATTTTGGTGGCACATTCTTTTTTTAAATAATATCAATAATCTTCAAATTAAATAAGAATCTGAAAAAAATAACGGTCGCGACCGAGATTTGAACTCGAAACCTCTACTATATCCGAGAGTAACGCTTCTGCCAATTGAGTAGCCGAGACCTTAAAGTAACCGGCATTTTAAATCATTAAAATATAAAGTAGGTTTTCATAAAAAACAAAAAATTCTTTATTTGTGAATTCGCGTTCTCTCCCTCTCATATAAAAAAACTCAACCCTTAATTTTAGGCTGTATATAGTGTGGTTATTACATATTTTTATTATTATTTACAACCAAGGATCCCCCTAATATGATTGATGACATCTCACTTCGTAAGATTGAGAGACTAGGTAACATTAGATGCCAATATTACATTTGGCGCATAACGCTACAATTGGCATTGCTGTATTTTGAAGATTTGCCTAAATGTCCACATTGAATAAGTTTCTCCCGTGTTAATGCTTGGTTTGCTGTCCATTTTTCCATGCCGTACAGAATAATAAATAAAACCCACCAACGAACCATTCCCGTTCTTCAATTTCAACGTTCTTAGACTTAGGTTACTTTTATTTTTATAGTTATACCCTCAAAGCAATAATATATAGAGAGAGAGAGCTATTTTACCAAACTTATACAAATTTACGATAAATCACATTCTCCGGGTTTTTACGTCGTAAACCGTGAGAGAGAAAGACTTAAGACAAGTTCTCACTTAATATAACACCACCATTCGCTATGTAAGCATATTTTCCATCTCCCGCGTCTCCGGCGACTCCGCCCACTATTTTTTGTTGTGCGACGTAACAGGACATAACTCAACAGTTTTGGAGGTTATATCCCATATTTTTGTTTATAACAATACTGCGAAAAAGTGGCTATGCAAATAAACAAAAACATTATGTCGACATGTGCTATGAATTGATGTTTAAATACCCTAGCCCTAGTCGTAGTCATGCCCGAGTCAGGCAAAAATCATCAATACTGACTGCAAAAGCGCTCCCTCCTGTATATTATTGCTCTGAGGTTATTCCGCACGAGAGTCCCAACTACTCCCAACCAGTGGCGGCTCGTGACTTTTTAGTGTGCTAGAGTGGTAAGATTTTCCAGAGTGGTAGATACTTTAAGTATCGCCCTGGTGAAAGACCACCATTCAGAATCGAAACGTTGCTTGAAATGGCTATAGCCGTGTTTGGTGACCAGATCTGAATAGCCAGGTACTTCCTAACCTTCCTCTTCCCAATCTCCTTCCCTCCCCAGTACCTTCAGCCTCACAACATACCCTATTTGGGGATGCCATAGTCTCACTGGCTCTAGACGGTTGGGAGCAGTTGAGACTCTTGTGCGGTATTCATATGGAAAAAAAAAAAAAAAAAAAAAAAAAAATTGAACAAAAACGTCATTAATGTTGTTGTAACCGAAAAAATTTTTTTTTTTTTTGAAATTTCAACTTTTTGTATGAAGATTTTTCAGAAATCCGTGCAGTGCACCACCAAAACTGAAAAATCCTGAAAATCTTCATACAAAAAATAAAATATTGAAAAAAAAAAAAAATCATTTTCGGCTACAACAACACTAACAATGTCGTATTTTTCAATCTCAGCACTCTAGCACACTAAAAACTCACGAGCCGCCACTGCTCCCAACCGTCTGGATCCAGTAAGACTAGTAAGAAGGATAAGAAGATAGGTAAGTATAGTAATGAGGAGGGGAAGGAGATGGGGATGAGAAAGGTTGGCAAGTACTTGGCTATTGAGTTCTGGTCACCATACTCGGCTAAAGCCATTTCTAGTATAATTTAGATTTTGAATGATGGTCTTTAACGAGGGCGAAACTAAGAGTGTCTACCACTCTGGAACGTGCCACAAATATACCATTTATTATTTTATACGAATTAAATAGGTTTTGACACATTTTCATCAATATTTTTTTGGCGCACGCCTGGTTTGAACCCGTGACCTCTGGATCCGTCAAGTTACGGTTACGTCAGGTTACGGTTAGAGGAGAGATTTTTTCATTTTAATATCTTACGAGCTTTTTGAATAACCTAATGTACAAACAATCTTGTAATGAAGTTCATTGTTTAAGCCAACAAACCTACGAAATCAAATTAGTAATATATTACTGATTGTTCTAACAGTTTTGGATGGAATTTACTTTTCAGAAATATATATTGAATTTTAGTGGCATGTTAATTAATTTGCAAATTCTAGAGCTCTGGGAACTAATTTTCACGAACCGATTAGTATGTAGTTGGTACATGACAGTTTTGAATATTTTGCTTTTAGAGCAAAACTTTGTCGCCGCTCGGTAATTTCCAGTTGAAAGTACAACAAAACTTACCGTATGGGTATTGCAGTGAGATTTGAGGCAAATACAGTACTCACACAAATAAATTGCTTGCATACAGCGTAACTTATGCGCAATAAAAAAAGGTTTCAATAAATGAAAACAAAAAATATATTTTCAACACTTTTAACATATAAGCTTTAAATAATTTCCTTTGTGAGTACGTACCACCGTACGAGTGTGAACTTTTCAAATTTAGGATCTGAAGTTAATTGAAATAAGCAAATTTAAAAAAAATAATATTTTCAAATTCCTACCCACCTATAATGTAATTTACCAAACATTATTGTTTATTTGAAATGGGTGGATTTAAGCAAATAATTTTATTTGGATATTGAAAGAAGAGTGAATGCAGGAAACTCCATTAATGGAGGACTGAACGCTGTTAGCTCAAGCAAATAAATTGTCTAAAGAAGCGAAGCTAGTAGTCCACAATGGAGTGCTTATACCAACCCTGATGTATGGCAGTGAGGCATGGAACTGGCAGAAGAAGGATTAAAGTAGACTGAATGCTGTGGAAATAAGATCCCTGAGGCATATGTGCGCTAAAACCATGTATGACCGTGTTAAAAATGTGGATATCCGTAAAGAATGCGAGGCTGTTTTAAGCGTAATGAATAGGAACAAGAAAGAGACGCTCATATGGTTTGGGCTTGTAGAGCAAATAAATTAAAGAGGAGTCTGAAAATAATATATGATGCGAAAGTGATTGGAAGAAGAAGTCGGGAACGCCCGAGGAATACATGACACGATCAAGTGAATCAAATCGAATGCGTCGGATTCCCATTCGGGTGTGGTGAGTTCAATTCCTCTACTGGCTAAGTCCTTCATCATTGTCCAAGCAACATTTTCATGGCAGTTGAAGGAATTCAAATATGGTCAGGTTATTCTTAACCCGGGAATGTTTGCCTTTCTTAAAAAAAAAACTAGATTCGGGCCGTGTGAAGAGTCAGAATAACAGAAGAGTATGTATTTGACGATGTACGAATGTGAATGAAGCAAGGAGTGTCTGCTAAGACAGAGTTGTATAGTGGTCCGTCTTCAATGCATACTCCTGCGGATAAACGGCGTGATGGTTAATCAGTTTGTAAGTTAAGTCAAGTTTCACCCCGTGATTTTTCACTGGTAATTTTTATTTATTTAACATTAACATTTTTCAGTTTATCGTAAGGGCATGACTGTTATGAAGTATATACATATGCACCAATACACGCAATCTTTAGTATGTGTAGTTTTCCTCTCGTTAAACGACCTAATTATGAAATCCAATTTAGGTAGACCTTTTATAATTAACATTACATCTGTCGCGAATAAATTTGATATTTAAAACCTCGTGCTAATTTCTTCAACTATAACCCCCTTTTAACCTTCTCCCTTCCCTTCCTCCTGTTCAATTTCCCAATTGCAAGTTCGCATATAAACTTTTGCGATATTCTTTCTTAACTTCGACCTTACTGGGCGGTTTTCCTAAAGAACAAACATTTTAACAACTTGAACTTTGCATCTTAACAACTGGAACTTGAACAAGTTTGCATGAAACGAAAATTCAAAATGGCTTATTTGAATTTTACAACCAATTAGTAGATAATATTTCATTGTCTCATGAAAAGCACATTTTTTTTTTTATAAACAGTCTACTATTTCTTGCTTTACGTCTTAAACCCGTAATTTATTATGTGACTTATTTATTTTCTTAGTTAGTTTTAAATGAATAATTATTAAAAGAAATTAAAAAAATAACATTGTATAAGACCAGGGAAATTATTTTGATTTTTATGACCAACCGGTTTCGCTTAGCCTAAGCATCATCAGGGTATACAATTAAACTGAACAAAAAGTACAGAGTGTGCGGTTATATATACATACTATATATATAGAGAGAACAAGATAGACAAGAATATATAATATAGAGAGAACAAGTGTGAAAAGAATATAATATATTCTTTTCATTATTATTATGATGCGAAAGTGAATGGAAGAAGAAGTCGAGGACGCCCGAGAAAGACATGGCACGATCAAGTAAATCAAATACTTGAATCGGGTCATGTGAAGAGTCAGAATAACAGAAGAGTATGTATGAGACGATGTGTGAATGTAAATGAAGCAAGGAGTGTGTGCCAAGACAGAGTTTTATGACGGTCCGTCCTCTCTACCTACCCCTGCGGGGAAACGGCGTGATGGTTAGTTAGTTAGTTAGAGAGAACAAGATATAGAAAAAATAACATTTTAATTATAACAGAGAAACATATATAAAAATGACAGATAATATGAACTGAAAGAAACAAATTAAACCAAATGTTATTCTCTTGTTTTCTCATTGTTCTGTTATTTTATTTTATATTTTATTCTCCCTCTGTTTGTACAAGTTTATATATAACCGTACACTTTGTAATTTTTGTTTAGCTTAATTTTTGTACCTTGATGATACTTAGGCTAAGCGAAACCGATCTGTCATTAAAATTAAAATAATATCCGTGGTCTTACATAAAGTTATTTTTTTCATAATTACCATTCAAAACATTTATCCATGTATATATTATAAATATATATATACAGTCGATATCTACTATTATAATCTTTGACGGCCTCCATGGTCGAGTGGTAAGACGCTCGACTACGAATCCAAGGGTCGCGAGTTCAAACCCGGCGTGCGCCAATAACTTTTATTTAAATAATATGTGTCATAACACATTTAATTCATGTAAAAATAATTAAAAAGTATATTTGCGGCACGTTCCAGAGTGGTAGATACTCTAAATATCGCCCTGGTGAAAGACCACCATTCAGAATCGAAACGTTGCTTGAAATGGCTTTAGCCGTGTTTGGTGACCAGTTCTGAATAGCCAGATACTTCCCAACCTTACTATTTCCGATCTCCTTCCCCTCCCCACTACCTTCAGCCTCACAACATACCCTATTGGGGAATGCCATAGTCTCACTGGCTCTAGACGGTTGGGAGCAGTTGAGACTCTTGTGCGGTATTCACGTAAAAATGAAATAAATATAAATATGTATAACGACAAACAGTGACTACATAGTGCATAGGTCACATTTAAAATCATTTTAATGGACTCCTTTAAACGTCGGTTCTAGGCCCGTTTAGCAATTTAATCAATTCATGATGAACATGACCGCTACGTTTTACAGCTGATCATAATTTATTTAAAACAGAGCGACAGTCGGCGTTCAACGGGGAACGTTCAAATTTCGAAAAAACAAAATAGCGCTAATCATCGAATTGTGACGAAGTCAAATGTTACGAGAGTTTTAAACAACCCGTACTTAGTGTATTATACGTAGGAACTCAGTAAACATCACTGTAAGAGTAATTATTTACTATAAGTAACTACACAGCTTCACTAGAATTTTTTTCACTCACTTAAAAAAAGGGTTTGTTTTAAATTAACAACTCGGACAGGTTAATGAAATTGGCTTTCCACTCGTAAAAGAATTCCAATATGTGAAAATGTTCAATCCATTTCACAAGAAGTAAGGAAAAATAATGCTTACTTCAGGCACACGCACACACTCACATCACATTTCTATAGTTTATCAATCAGTTTTAATTACTAAGTACTCTGGCGCAAAAACTAAGATATCCATCTAAACAATTGAGCGAAATCTCTGACTGTGGGTACATTTCGTTTTATTCACCTTCACGCTTGCTAGACTCGCATACAAATTTAACTCATAATTCTCTTAGTTAAATAAACAACACGTATTAGCTGAATATACATAGCGCGAATGGTGCTTATTTCAAATCAACAATTTTATAAAATAATATTTGATTACATTTAAACTGTTGTTAGGCGTTTTTTTTATCAATATATATTTTTTGTGTATTACAGAATGTGTCCATTTACAATACACATGAACAGCAACATAAACATCAAATTAAGAGATATTGTTAACATGTCTCTTGAAATCTTTAAAGTTTATGTTGAACACGTCAAGAGACATGTTATTTAGTAGTAAGGTATGGTACTAGCTGTGCTGAGTCAACACGTCACTGCCACGTTACACGTGTTCTGCCATGTGGAATACACTGCAGATCGCAGTGTCGCCCCTGGCAGTAGTTGTTTGGCACAAACAACTTATAGCATTCCAGGAGGTATGGATTGTCAATCAAATTGTGTAATATTTTGTACGCTCTTACTGCAAGGGCCGCACTCCTTCTCAACTGGAGACTTTGGTAATACGTCTCAGAGAGCAAATCTTTATGATGCATACATTTCGGATACTCGCCGTAAATGTATGTATCATTTGGAAATGTAGAAGTGTTGAAATAGCAACCAAAGTATTTTTAAACCAAAAATGAACATTTTGATATCGGTGACAAGATTTTTTAAAGTATTATTTATTTTTGATAAAATTATGGAGTTAGTATATTCGAATCTTTTTACTGTATATATTTAATATTATCCATTTAGGAGATACATCACTCCAAAAACGGGGGGTTGGCCCGAGATTTGGGTTTGTATTAATTTTGATAAATCCGTAACAACAATATCACATGTTTCCCGAGGATGCACTCGGAAAGATTTCTCTTTTGGTCACCTGAATGGATAAGTTTGTTAATTTGGACTGGTGAAGGGATGAACCGATAAAAGGTGTATGGGGGGTGTTTTAAATTTTATCTTTCTTAGGTGAAATTGATCAAGCATTTTCAAATACTGAAATTCTTTTTTGACTAAATAATCAATTCCATTGGCTTGTTTGGGGTCTAGAAGTAAAACGTCTTATCGAAATTAGCATAGACAGATTTTTTTCAACAAATTATTGATTACACTTTTGATTTTTTATTCAGTGGCATAGACGCACAAACTTATCGGAGCGGTTGGTTGTGTCGCGATGATAGATATTGTAGTACCTGTGCTAAAATCACAGTCTATTTGTTTCTCTGTTCCTTTTTTGATCGCCTGCAGAGATTGGTTTGTTAATCGGGATATTTCAAATACGCTTCGTTAAATAGACGTTTTCAAATTGACTCATTTTGTTTTTTTAATGTTTTACAGCAGCTTATAACTGCGAGAGGTGGCGCTGATTTTGGGGGAAATTTTAAGTGATCGTTAATAATTAAACTAACTAATTTAGCATCACACAATCTCCCCGAGAGAGAATGAACGGCCACGTCTCTATTGGATAGCGTTAAACTTTGAACTTACGGTTATTATTTATTACCGGTTTCTGACATTGACTTTAAAACAAGTCACATTTTCACAAAGGTAACAAACAACTCTATGCAATATCATCGAATGGGATCTTTATTTGGAAAAAGGAGCCAAGACCTACCACAGATAAACGAGACTTAAGTTCTGAATAAGACTGTAGGCTTTATTATTTTTGTATTAGTTACTTGGACATCAAAGTTTACAAAGTATCTAATTATAATTCATATTCTTCTAATTATTCTAATAATACTATTATAACTTTCACACTACTTGATATTACTAATGTATTTTAAATGGTTCTTTCAGACTATTCTAAATTTATTAATTGGCATAATTATAATGGTTTCCGGCAGCGCATTATAACATTTCATCCCTTTATAAAGTAAGCTGTTTTGTGTATTGGCTTTATTCTTTTTTAGAAGTCTGATTTCTTTGCATTTGTGTAATGTTTGTGAACATCCACGTTGTAGATAATTTTGTTAATACAATATTTTGGTAAAATACTTTGGATGGATGATGTTTTTGAAAGAGGCCTTTGTTCACAGCTGGACTCTAGAGAGCACTTCAAAAAGTAGTGGAAAAATACATTAAACAACGTATTGTTTTTATCAACACTTCATTTTTAGTGAAAAATTCGTTGAAAAAATTATCATTAATAAATAGCTGTCTGGATTCACAAAGCTCCTTCTCTTCCCACATTATTTATGAAATTTCCATTACGCTTCGCTGTCGCCAGGCTCCCATGGCGCTATCATAAATGGGGCAAGCAAATTTGAGGCGAACATTCTTCGGTATTCACAATAAATTAGTTCATGGCCTTTTGAAGACTAATTCGCCGCAGGAAATGTACGCGCGCTCGTGTAAATATTGTAAATAATTCGTAATATACACTGAACGGAAAATCCCTGGAGAGAAAACTGATGTAACCAATTTACTTAACCCTATTCACTCTAGGCCCCCCGACAGGCCAAAGAAAATGTTCAAGAAAGGATGTCGATTTTTTAAAATTTCTTATCAATTTGAGGCAAATAATGATATAATTTACTGTACTTAGGAAACACGGATACGCCCACTTCAAACTTCTATCGATTAATCCCTTCAGTGGTAATAGAATATGAGAAATTGCAGTTCGAATATACTACATGACCCAGGGTATTCGATTGAACAAATACAAAATGTAAATATATTTTTATAGAAAGCAATCACTTTGCGGTTTGACACATTGAAAGAAATGAAAAAATAACTTTGTAAAAGACCACGAACATTATTTATTTTTTTGTGAGTAGTCCAATATTAAGTATATTTCCTGTAAACTCATGAAATTTATCATTATTCTTTAATCACCTTTTCAGTTGACGTGTTGTCTCTTAAAATTCATATTTTCTGTCTCTTTCTCTCAGGTTCTTTGTTATAATTTAAATGTTATTGTATTTTTTCTCTCACTGTTCTATTATTTGCTTTTAATATAAGTGTTCTCCCTCTGTTTGTTTATTTAACCGCAAACTTTGTATTTTTTGTTTAGTTTAATTTTGTACCCTGATGATGCTTAGGCTAAACGAAACTTGTCGGTCATAAAAAAAGAATTCAATATCCTTAATTTGAATTTATTTTTGATTATTTGGAAGAGTTTCGTTATGTTTACTTTTTTAATATGTCGTACCGCGCAGGACTATAAAATGTTTGAAGTCAGACCCTACGTCATCACCAATAAGGTACACTGTTAGGCTAAGGAAGTGGGGAAGGTAAGTAGATGGAAAAAAAAGGTTGGGCAGTATACCCCACTATTTAGACCCAGCCACCAAACACGGCTAAAGCCATTTCAAACAAAGTTTTTTTTTTTTGAAGCGACAAAAAGCTAAAAAAAATCTCAAACTTGTGTCGCTTGAGCCAAGCCTTCTCCCAAATGGTAAATATATTTTAGATGGCTGAGGGGCCACAAAAGTCTTCAGAATCAAACGAGAGTCAGAGAATTCAATGCAGAAAAAAAACTGATCAGAACTGCATATTTAATTATTTTTTGATCAAAGTGTCGCTTCAATCTTTATGCCTTTCCAGCGACGTATGTTATTTTAAATGAATTGAATGTCAAATGACAAATATTAATTAATCAGTTTTTTTTGTGCTCGTCATGATTTCAGCTCGTGACCTCTAGATTCGTAGCCGAGAATCTAAGCCGCTTGACCGCGAAGGTCGTGATTATCATGTTATGATTAAGTTATGAAATTTTGTTATCACTCTGTTCTTCAAACTAGCATTCATAATAAAATTGACTGCACACAAAATCAATGACCCTATGAAACTTTTCAAAGGTGATTGCATTTGTCCTTGTGAAAACCTGCTCAACTTTTGAATATGATAAAGTGTGCAGGTTCGTTAAGTTGGCTACAGATTGAACGTCTTTGAAGCTTTGCTCCACATACAAAATTAGGTATTTTTCGAAGTCAAGTAAATAGTGGAACAGCGTGGATTTGAATATTTTTTAAACGACACTGAAGTTTTTATTTTCATTTTTGGGTATGCAAAAACAATTTTTTAAATATTTGTATATGATAGCAGAATGGAGATAGAATACAGAGCCGGGAAAATGAAGAAAAAAAAAACATTTAGAACAATTTGGTAGTCACCAGGCGGATTTTCGACAGACAAAATATATTTAATATTTTTATTATGATTATATTCAATCAAAATAATTGCTGCCCGGAGCCCAACGATGGCATGTTGTGAGACTTAAGTCTCACAACATACCACATGTTTCTTAAGAAAGGTTGAGCGGAAGGAGATGGGGAATGGGATGGTTGGGAAGTAATTAAAATTAAGCGTCCTATCGAATTTCTCGAAAGGTGAACTGTGGCATCACAAAATGTGCCCTGTTTTTTTGTCAGGAACCGATGAAACTATTTGAAACTCACTATCTAGTTTCCATCATGAGCTATGGAGCTTCGAAACATTTACTTTTTTGAAAAAAAATATAGTGAATTCTGCTAATAATCACTATGGTCCAGGTGTATATTATTTTCACATTTCATTTTGATTTAATATTGAATACCGCACAAGACTTCCAAACTGCTCCCCGACCGTCTGGAGCTAGTGAGACTATGGAATCCCCAATTGGGGTATGTTGTGAGGCTAAAGGTAGTGAGGAGGGGAAAGAGATAGGAAGATGAAGGTTGATAAGTACCTGGCTATTCAAATCTGGTCACCAAACATGGCTAAAGCTATTTTTAAGCAATCTTTTTATTCTGAATGGTGGTCTTTCACCAGGGCGATACATAGAGTATCTATCACTTTGGAGCGTGCCGCAAATATACTTTATGTTATTTTATATGATTTAAATGTAATATGACACATAAAATAAAAGAATGAAATAAAAGTTATTTGCGCACGCCGGGCCTAAAAGTTATTTGCGCACGCCGGGCCTGCGTACACCCGCGAATTTGGATTCGTAGTCGAGCGTCTTACCACTCGACCACGAAGGCCGTCAACTGTTAAAAATCATGGCGTTGTATTTTTGATAATTTTCGATTGAAAGATTTTATTAAAAGATTATTGAAACTTGAGCTAAGAAGGGAAGTTTCTATTATTTATCAATATGTATGTTAGTCGTTTGTTTATTTATTTTGGAAAAAATGCGAAAGGAATTTACCGATAGGACTTTTTACAGACGTTCTGTCGAGAATTTATAAAATCAATGTTTGATGTTTGATCTTTTGAATCGGAGATTTTATTTTTTCAAAGTTCCATTTAAAAGTCAAACGAATTTGAATTAATTAAAAAATCAATTAAATACGCGATTTGCGTTCTGAAAAAGATAAAAACATATTATAAGATTAAAACCTTTGTGAATTAGGTGGAATGAATTATTAATTACTTATAAATTTCATGTCATTTAAAAATCAAAATGATTTTTTCCAGAAAGTTACATAATTCAAAGAGATCAAAAATGAGACAGATTAATAAATCTTAGACCAAATCAATATTTAATCCCCCAACAAAACAAAAAACAGGTTACCATATTTCAATGCTGAAATAAAGTTTTTTTTTATATGAATACCGCACAAGAGTTTAAACTGCTCCCAAACGTCTAGAGCCAGTAAGAGTATAGCATCCTCAAATAGGGTATGTTGTGAGGCTGAAGGTAGTAGGGAGAGGAAGGATATTGGTAAGAGGAAGGTTGAAGTGGAAATATTTGTATATAAAAATGTATACTTCCCATTTAAAAAATACAACCCACACACACAACCAATAATTTCGGTTTTTGCTGCCTAGCGGTCAATAAATTCACAGCAGTTACCTTACTCGAGTGAGAGAATGGGAGGCATTAATTTCCGCATAACTCAAAAAATTTTGAATGACAGATATTCTGTTTTTTTTTTGTTTTATGCGAAACAAGTTTTCAAAACTTTTCCACTTTTTTCCGAACGGTAACGCTGGCGTATCATCTTGGAATCAGAAAGATATTCTCTCAGAACTTAGTAATGGTAATAAGAAGGTTAAAAGAAAACCATGTTCATATTTACAAGTAGGAATAACACTCAGAGCAATAATATACAAGAGAGAGCGCTACTGTAGTCAGTTTTGAAGAGTTTTGCCAGACTCGGGTAGACTTGGGCGTGGCTAGGACAAGGGCTTGGGTATTTATTCATTCATTCATGGCACATGTCAACAAAATGTTTTTGTTTATTAGTATACCACTTTTTCACAGTATTGTTATAAACAAAAATACAGCACATAACCTAAAAAGGGTTAAAAAAGGGCTAAAAACCTTGGTGACCAGATCTGAATATTCAGGTACTTCCTAACCTTCTTCTTCTCCGTCTCCTTTCTCTCCCCACTATCTCAAGCCTCACAACATACCCCAATTGGGGATGCCATAGTCTCACTGGCTCTAGACGAAAGGGAGCAGTTGGGACTCTTGTCCAGTATTCACTATGAAAAAATAAAATAATGACCTTTCTCTTCTCCATCTCCTTCCCCTTCCCACTACCTTCAGCCCTTACAAAATAACCCGATTGGGGTTGCCACAGTCTCACTGGCTCTAAGCGGTTGGGAGCAGTTGGGACTCTTGTGCGGTATTCACTATAAAAAATAAAATATTTGCGCACGCCGGGTTTGAACCCGTGACCTTTGGATTCGTAGTCGAGCTTCTTACCACTGGACTACGCAGGCCGTCATACGGGGTCAATTGTAACCACAGGGCTCACAATTTACTTATGGTACTCCAAAGATTCAATTTCTCGATTATACTCCTAAACATATCTTTTCCCATGCAATAAAACCATCCAATAGCCCATCGCATCGATAATTACTTTGCTTTTTAACCCGCCATCTTTGTGGGCAGGACGCGCTTCAAATGCTTGTTGATTACAATATTAAAAGATATTGAAATTTTAAAAAAATCAAATGTCTTTTTTCTGTGCAATAAAACCGTCCAATAGCCCATCGCATCGATAATTACTTTCCTGTTTAACCCGCCATCTTTCTGGACAGGACGCGCTTCGAATGCTTGTTGATTACAATATTAAAAGAGATTTGAATAAAAAAAATGCATGTGTTTTTTTCATGCAATAAAACCGTCAAATAGCCGACTGCATCGATAATCACTTTTATTTCACATCAGCCATCTTTGTGGGTGAAACGTGCCTGAAGTCCCGTTGATTGCCACATAATTTACCCGCTGTGGGGATGGTCGGACTGCCGCATCCCTTATTGGAGCGATAGAGGGATTATGGGGAGGAAAAAACCACAGGAAATGAAAACATCGCGGTGAAGCGAACGGGGAATTGGCTATCACCTTTTTATGGTGAATTTCGAATCCATTTTTCGAGAACATGCAAAAAGGAGGATGTCGTTCAGGAAATCAGGTAAGTTTCAAAAGGGTGTCGGGTGGTTTTTCTCGATTTTTACAATTTGGTTCAAAAACATGTTTTTTTTTTTAAATATATTTTAACCGTCTGCATGGTCGAGTGGCAAAACGATCGATTACGATTCCACGAGGTCATGGGTTTGAATCCGGCGTGCGCAAATAAATTCTATTTAATTAATATGTATTATAACACATTTAATTAATGTAAAATAAAATATATTATTTGCAACACGTTCCAGAGTGGTGGATACTCTAAGTATCGCCCTGGTGAAAGACCACCATTCAGAATCAAAACGTTGCTTGAAATGGCTTCAGCCGTGTTTGGTGACCAGATCTGAATAGCCAGGTACCCAACCTTCCTCTTCCCAATCCCTTCCAACTTCCTCCAGCCTCACAACATACCCTATTCGAAGATGCTATAGTCTCACTGGCTCTAGACGGTCGGGAGCAGTTGAGACTGCGGAATTCATATTAAAAAAATGACCGTGTTAAAAATGTGGAGATCCAGAAAGAATACAAGGCTAATGTAAGCGTAATGAAAAGGATCAAGAAAGGGAGGCTTTGATGGTTTGGGCATGTAGAGCGAATGAACAAAGAAAGAAGTGTGAAAATAACATACGACGCGAAGGTGAATGAAAGAACAAGTCGGGGACCCCCAATAAAAACAACATGGCACGATCAACTGAATCAAATACTTGAATAAAATACTGTAACAGAAAAAAATGTATGAGACGATGTACTCGTATGAATGTTATATTTGTATGAATGATTTGCCGGCCTTCTTTTGTTTTTTGTGAAATATACAAAAACACTTACATGGAATGTTAGTATGCCTGTTGATAGCCATTTTTTGTTTGTTAATTTACAAGCAGTTTTTGTCTGTATGCTGTAGGAAAATTTATTTATTTTCAGTTATAAAAAATAAATTTTATCAAATAAAATAAATATACAAAATAAACGATATCTGTGTAGGTTGCCTGACAATGATTTTACGATGGATTGCTTACCGAAAACGATCATCAGTTCCAAGAAACAGAAATTAATATAATAATAACCCATATAACTGTGAACAGGGACGGACTCAGTTACTGGTCATAATTTTTAATACATTTTACAGTATAATTATTTTAGGACGTAACCATAAAAAAATTGGAAGCTGAGTGGAATGTGTCAATGGTATTATTTAATTCAAAGGGGGCAATTTTGTAAAGTTAAATTCTTTTTTATCCATATTTTAGGCTTAAACACATAATTAAACCTATCTTGGTAGTGTAACATACTCGTATATGTTACACTAACATTGCTACAAAATAAATCAACAAATATTTTAACATTTTAAGAAATCATATAATAATACTGTTGTCCTGTCATTTAATAATAGTAAATGTGTGACTTTTATAGCGCCGTTTTTGTGGGAAAATAACCTCAAGGGCGCTTTACAAATTAATTTATCTAACCTATAATTTATCACTAAAGCTTATAACTAATAACTTACAGTTAAGATTTATTACTAATGGCTTACACCTAATATTTTCAAACAGTGACTTACAATAAGGACTTATAGCTTGTAACTAACAGTGAAATAGATGCTAACATTAAAAAACATTAATATTTACAGACATTTAAAAATGTCAGACGAACTAAATTGGCTAACAGTGAAATAGATCCTAACATTAAAAACATTAATATTTACACATACAATAAAAGTAAAAGTAAAACTTATAACCAACTTATTGCCAAATTATTTACAACGTGGATATTCACAGACATAGTACAAGGAAATGCAAAGAAATCAGACTACCAGAAAAAATAAATCCAATAAATAAAAACAGTTTACTTTTGATAATTATGGCCAGTTTAAAAAAAGTATAAAGCTTATGATTTTATGGTCAATCTTATATTATATTTGTTACCTTGCTAAGAGATAACGGTTAAAAATAAATGTTTGTAAATTCTCAAATGTTACGGTAGCGCTAGTGTGGCACCTTGGTATCGGAAGGAAGTTTTAGAACTTGGTAACGGAAAGGTTAAGGAAGCTAGGTAACGTCGATTGCCATCTCAGAGCAATAATATACAAGAAGGAGCGCTGCTGTAGTCCGTTTTTATGAGTTTTTCCTGACCTCGGCTAGACCTGGGCGTGGCTAGGACTAGGGCTAAGGTATTTATACATCCATCCATGGCACATGTCGACACAATGTTTTTTGTTTATTCGTATAACCACTTTTTCACAGTATTGTTATAAACAAAAATATAGGAAATAACCTCAAAAACCGTTGAGTTATGTCCTGTTGTTAAGTCACATAACAAAACGTAGTGGGCGGAGTCGCCGGAGACGCGGGAGACGGAAAATATGCTTCCATACCGAAAAGTGTTGCTACATTATGTGAGAACTTGTCTTATCCATTTCTCTCTCACGGTTTACGACGTAAAAACCAGGAGAAAGTGATTTATCGTAAATTTGCGTAGGTTGGGTAAAAATATTCAGCTCTGTCTCCATTTATATTCTTGTTCGGAGTTTCAACTATAGACTGTAGATCTGATATAGTAGCTACTGGACACGATAGTGATTCCAATAGGGTGCGGTATCATAACAGTACGTTTGATTTTTAGTTTCAGACGGAGGAGTTAAAAAAAAATCCGACAAAAACACACATATTTTTTATTACATCTTGATTTTGGTTCATTGCCAACTTTGGCCTATTTACGTGCATCATGTTCTGTAATCGATGACTATAATATTCGATTTTAAATGGTCTATTTTCTACGAGTTTAATGGCTTATATTTGAAATTAAGAAATAACTTTGTATCAGACCACGAACATTATTTTAATTTTATGACCGACCGGTTTCGCTTAGCCTAAGCATCATCAGGGCACAATATTAAACTAAACCAAAAAATACAAAGTGTGCGGTTATATATACACACAGAGGGAGAACAAAATATAAAATAAAATAACAGAACAATGAGAAAACAATAGAACGACATAAAAATTATGACAAACGAACAGAGAGAAAAAGACAGATAATATGAATTAAAAAAGGCAAAACTTCAACTGAGAAGATGATTAAATAATAATGATAATTTTTATGTGCTTAAAGAAAATATGCCTAATATTGGATTACTGGACAAATTTGCCTATTAATTTTGATGATTTTCTTTATTTATTGTGCTTTTTAATTATTTAATCTGTTGCCATGATCATTTTTGTTAATGTAAAAATAATATTCCTGGTCTGATACAAAGTCATTTTTTCATTTCTTTAAATATGTCAAACCACAAAGTGATTGCTTTCTACGAAAATATTAAAACAAATTGATATTTAGAGACGTTCGGAAGGATTTAGACTACTTCTCTTTGTGATCGCTTGTCATTGTAGTGTATTCGCTTCTATCAACTTTCACAAAATTATTTGAATATTCTTATGGGATTATGCAACTGGCAGAGAAAGCAGAACAGAGATGAAAACATAAGCTGACTTCAGGGTTTCATCTTTAAACCGGCGTGAAATCAAAGCACATTAACGTCCCTCTGTAATAGCAACCAAATTATTGTAAAAGTGTTGCAATCGTAAAAAAATCGCGAAACAATAATTTAAACTTTAATATTAAAAAATGCGTAATTATGACATAAATCCGATCAAAATCCATTTTTTTTTTAAATATATTATGAATATTGAAATAATGATTTTAACCCGCATATTTACTATTGAAGATCTCGGGTGGTTTTTGATCCCAGGCTAACGTTTTGAAGCCATATAGTGCAGCTTACTTCAACGTGCTATAAACTTCTTGGTTTTATAATCAGAAGATGCAAAGAGTTTAATAACACAGCCCTCTTCAATAGAGTGATCAAAAGCAAGTTGGAGTACGCTAGAACTGTCTGGGCTCCACATAAGACCAAATATATCAACATGTTGATACAGATTCAGAGAAAAATCCTCAGGTATGTGTCCATACGTTCGCACGGAATTTACCCTATGTTCATGCATCACATGGAACTACAAGAGACAAATTATCAAAGCTTAGAGACTAGGCGCAATGCTGGTCTTATGACAAACCGCGAGAGAGAAAGGGACAAGAAAAGTTGCCACATAATATCGCATCACTTTTACGTATGTAAGCATGTTTTCCGTCTCCCGCGTCTTCGGCGACTCCGCCCACTGCGTTTTGTTATGCGACAAAACTCAATGGTTTTTCAAGTTATATCCTATATTGAGATTACTGTGAAAAGTGGTTAAACAAATAAACGCTACACTATGTCGACATGTGCTGTGAATGGATGTAAAAGGTGTGTCCATGAAAACCATGGCCACGCCCGAGTCAGAAAAAATCAACAATCTTGACCATAATGTTTCGCAAAGCTATCCTTCCTGGTATATTATTGCTCTGAGGTGTGCGCTTATAAAGATTTGTACGGCGCTCTATCCTTTATTATTATCTCTACATAAAAAAAAGTTTTGTTTAGCTTACCTCGTTTGCAATGTAACTATAATGATGAAGATGTACTCAGTTACTGGAAAATGTAGTGACATACCTGAAACAAAAAAAAAAAAAACATATTTGTAAAAAGCATTTACTATAGATTTGATATTGTCGTGAAGGTTGAAGGGTGCTTCCGAAACTGGTCGGCAATTATAATAAAATAGTGGTTAGTACAAAGTTGTGTTTTCAATGATATAATAAGAGATGGTGCTCATACTCTTCACAAAAGTGATCATGGTAACAGATTAAATAATTGTGAACCACTAGAATAAAGAAAGACATCAAAATGAATAGTTATATTTTTTATTATCAGGTAAATTTGTTTAGTAGTCCAATATTAGGTATATTTCCCGTAAATCATTATTCTTTAATCACCTTCTCAGTTGACGTTTTGTCTTTTTGAATTCATATTATCTGCCTCATTCCCTCTGTTCTTTTGTTACAATTCAAATGTTATTCTTTTGTTTTCTCATTGTTCTGTTATTTTATTTTATATGTCGTTCTCCCTCTGTATGAAGTATATATAACCGCACACATTGTAATTTTTGGTTGATTTAATTTTGTACCTTACAGTGCTTAGGCTAAGCGAAACTGGTCGGTTATAAAATTAAAATAATATTCGTGGTCTTAAAACAAGCTATTTGTTCATATATTTAAGAGAAAAAATATTTAATAGCTGATTTATTTTAAAATAGTTATCCATTACTTTTGATATTCCAATGAAAATAGGTATAAAATGCACTAATTGATTCTCAAATATAGTTATAATAATTTATATAGCCCTATTTCCATAAAATATCACCTGTTAAAGAGCTTTACAAATCCTGAAAATAACTAAAAACCGTTTCTAAAAATTATTTTAATATAAAAATAGATCCTAGTAAATCACGAACGTTGGTATTAACATATGTAAATGTCGCAGGCTGTGAAAAGTTTCAAAATTGTGGCATAATAATAAAATGGAAATTTTTGCACTACCGGTAAAACGTTAAATTTAATAATTAAATTTAGGTGCTAGCGGGCTAAAAAATAAAATGAACATTTGAAACTCTGTCACCCATTACTAATGGGTGTACTTTTGCAACACAACATTTTATCGTCGCCAGAAAGGATAAAGGGCTGAAGCGCCATTTTAAGTAGTTTACACCAGAGCACTTAAAAGTTTCACAGTAAAATGCATGTCTTCAGTAACTGGTTGTATTTTGAAAAAAAAAGTAAGCTCAGGTAACTTAATGCTCTCAATCAGTTACCCAAAGCGACAAAAAGCTAAAAAAGACCCAAACTTGTGTCGCTTGAGTCAAACCTTCTCCTGAATGGTAAATATATTTCAGATGGCTGAAGGGCCACAAAAGTCTTCAAAATCCATTTTTAAACAAAGTATGGTTTAAGTCCTCTTGCATTTCCAGCGACAATATTTTTTTAAAAATGATAATCGATTTATCCTGGATGGAGTAGAGGTTTCAAGTACAAATTAGAACAAACACAATCAAAATGAACCATGAACTCAAAATATAATTTGGCATGAGATTATTAAAAAAATATTAGATGGGCTGGAAATTTTGAAAAATGCCAGATAACAGGACATTGAAAATCATGACCAAGTAGTGGAAGCGAACAGCGACAAGAGGCAGACCTAATAATAATAGTCGTAGATGCAGTTGAATTATTATTATGGAAAGATTCTGGTATAAGAAACTACTAAGTAATCCGTGGTTGAGTGGTAAGACACCCGACTACGAATCCAGAGGTCGCGGGTTCAAAACCACCATGCGCTAATATTTTGTTATTTTATTAAAATGTGTAATAACACATTTTTTTTATTTATTATAATTTTTAATTTTTTGTGGTTTTAAAGTTTATTTTGTAGAAGTCCATTTTAATTTTCAGGTTTTTTAATTATATTTAAGAAATAAGTATTATTATTTTAAATTTAAAAAACAATTTTTATTTAAAAGAAAATTACCTAGCAGAACTTTTAACTAAATTTTTTTTTTTCAATTTAAAATAATAATAATTATTGTTTAAATAAAATTAAAATACTTTAAAAAAAATAAACATTTAATGATTATAAAATAATATATGGTATATTTGCGGCACGTTCCAAAGTGGTGGGTGCTCTAAGAATAGCCCTGGTGAAAGACCACCGTTCAGAATTGAAACGTTGCTTGAAATGTCTCTAGACGTGTTTAGTAACCAGATTTTAATAGCCAGGTACTTTCCGACCTTCGTCTTCCCCATCTCCTTCCCCTCCCCACTGCTTTCAGCCTCACAACATACCCTAATTGGGGCTGCCATATCACTGGCTCTAAACTCTAGACGATGATTTTATGCTTCCTATCCGTTAAAAATACAATATCCTGCTGTTTTTACATCATTTTTATTTTCTCTTTGAAATGCCATTTTTCACGATGAAACCGAATTTGCTCCAATAATTATCTTTTGAATTCTTTTCTCCTTTTAAAACCGGTGAATGACGCGAATAAACGGAACACACTTTCTTCGCACAAATAAATCTTTCAATGGCGAGAAAGAGTAGAAAATTGGTGTGGGTAGGAGGTACCTACCAGACTTACTCCCTATCAATTTCACGAATATTATTTGAATTGAATCGAATAAGGGAATGAAATAGATTATTTTTTTTGGATGAAGAACAAATACATTTCATGTTGTTAATAAATTCTCGTATTCTGTTTACGCAATAAATATTGTTAGTGTTGTGATGTTTCCGGTAAGTCATGTTTGTTTTGTTATTTCCGTTTATCTTATTTTGATAGATGTTCAGAGAAAGACCATATTTCTAATATTTTATTTTTATTTACAAAATATTGCGTTAATAATTTGAAACTGCCTTAGATGTAAACACAAAAAAGTATTTAACAAAAAAAATTTAGGTCGTTTTAAAAATATATTACAAACTTGGTGTACAACTTTCCTATTGGCATTTTTTTATAGATGGCTTCAGCGGTAAGTATTGGTCGAAATAAGTAGATCATAGCCATCACACAATAAACTTAGGCATCTGTCAACATAACCTCATAGAAACATTATTATCGATTGAAAATGTAGGTTTTCGAGCCAAATTCTTATATTTATCGAACCTTCTAAAAAATTTCTCATCAAGTTGCAGTCCATCGTCACACATGTATCGCCCAAGACAACGTTTGTGTGAAGAATTTTTTCTCTATAAGCGGAGGGACGGGATGGCAACGCACTTTACTCTGGCGCTGTCGCTCCGATCCTTCTGAAAATTGCTGATTAAGTTGCAGTCTATCGTTAACACATGTGTCGCCAAAGACAACGTTTTATGAACAATTTTTTCTTTTAATAATAACTAACACTTTGTGCGCCAAAGCGAAGGGACGGGATAGCAACGCACTTTTCTCTGGCGTTGTCGCTCCGATCCTTCTGAAAATTTCGGTTCATTTATTGCGAAAGTGGTCAGGACATACTTGGAAAAGTTAAAATAGAAAATCCTTCTCCACCAACCGTATCCTCTAGACGTTTTCCTTCTGAGTATTACTTGTTTTGATCAATGGCACACGACCTGCCTGACCAGCACTTCCGGTCTTATAAAGAAGTAAAAAATTAGATCGATTCGTGGATCATTTCAAAAGGTGGCCAGTTTTTTCAACGCGGAATTTATACGTTGCCCTAAAGGTAGGAGACACTAGTGGCCAGCGATGGACAATATTTTGAATCATAAATGTATAACCAGTTTCTTACAATAAAGCCTCGAATTTCGGAAAAAACGGCAGAGGCAAAGTTGTATACCTAATATTTAAATAAATAAACAAACTAGGTAGGTACTCAATTTGTTTCCATACATTGAATATGATGAAGAGATAAACTGAAAGAAATGTGACATGGGCGTGTTTGTGTGCCCGAAGGCAGCTCAATGTTTTCCTTATTTCTGCTAAAATTGGTTAAACAAATATAAATGTAATTTTTTTTCTATGGATGATAATTTCATTTACCTGTCTTAGGCCTAGGAGTCAAAGGGAGTGTTGAAAACTGTTTCGCATTTCAACTAGTCACAGCTTAACGTTTAACGCCATTAAAACGATCTCCGATAAACGCAGATGGTCGGTCCGTTTCAGTTTTTGTACAAATTTTGATCGGATGAAAAGTATAACGATCATATTGTTACGCTTTACAGCTGATCACAATTTATACGAAAGCTCTATCGGGGCTAAAATCAACGTTTAACGGAAACCATTAAAATTATATAAAAACAAAATCTCGGTAATCGTTGAATTGTGACGACATCAAATGTGGCGATGTCAAATTTGACGGCGTCAAATGTGACAACGTCAAATGTGACAACTTCAAATATGACGAATGTTTGAAACTCACCAACCACCGCTTTATCCGAATGGAGCGGTTTTATTTCAAAAAGCCTTATTTGCTTACATACAAGGATATGTCATTCAGTTTTCTGAACTTAATCTTAAAATATGTTTTCTGAAGGGTAATATGAATAGCCTGCGGGTGAATTTTCTAAGCGCGCCCCTTTTCTGTTATGCCATAATAAATTAGGGACGCTTAGATGGTTTGGGCATGTAGAGCGAATGAACGAAGAAAGGAGTGTGAAAAGAATATATGATGCGAAAGTGAATGGAAGAAGAAGTCGAGGACGCCCGAGAAAGACATGGCACGATCAAGTAAATCAAATACTTGAATCGGGTCGTGTGAAGAGTCAGAATAACAGAAGAGTATGTATGAGACGATGTATGAATGTAAATGAAGCAAGAAGTGTGTGCCAAGACAGAGTTGTCTGGCGGTCCGTCCTCTCTGCCTACCCCTGCGGGGAAACGGCGTGATGGTTAGTTAGTTAGTTAGTCATAATAAATTATGGATCGACAAGAGCAAAGTAGGTCATTCTAAGTAGTTCTTTATCAGAATATGTCTGAAACAGCTTAAGACATACGTCAAATTTTTATAACAGTTTTGTTTGGCGACCTTTTATTGATCAATATTATGATGCGTAAGTTCTGTTACACTTCTCAGTCAATATCTGATTCTGTATTCTAGCATACTTTGCAAGAAATCATATTGAGAATCAGCAATATTTTGCAGTTTGAATGATGGAATGGACACTCTTCCCGGACCAGTGTCTCCGCTATGACAATTTACTTTGTCTGATTCATCGTTAACCTCGATCATCTTTTTCCCCGACTTTTATCAATAAATGCAGCCTTTATTTTTCTTACTTCCAATTTCCAACTGTGGGTATGTCGTGAGGCTTTTTTGGTAACGACTTAAAAATTCGACTTGGGTGTTTTTTTCGCCTTAAAGCCACTGGATTTCTTCAATGGTGAAATCGAAAAACTGTTTATGTGTGTTTTTTTTTAATAGTGTATACCGCACAAGAGTCCCAACTGCTCCCAACCGTCTAGAGCCAGTGAGACTATGGCATCCCCAATTGGAGGTGTGTTGTGAGGCTGTAGCTAGTGGAAGGAGATAGAGAAGAAGAAGGTTAAGAAGTACCTGGCTTTGCAGATCTGGTCACCGAACACGGCTAAAGCCATTTCAAGCTACGTTTCGATTCTGAGTGATGGTATTTTACCAGGGAGATACTTGGAGTATCTACCACTCTGGAACGAGACACAAATATACTATTATATATTACTTTATTTGAAATAGATGTATTTTGACACATTTAATTGAATAAAAATTATTTGCCCACGCCAGGTTTGAACCAGCGACCTCTGGATTTGTAGTCGTAAATGAGAAAGAATGAAGTTTTTTAAAACCGAAAATAACTTTTGTTTTTAATCAATATTTAAAACTACGATCTACCTTTCTTAATGTCGTTATGGTAATATGAGTAAGCAAACGCTTAATAATTTATTCTCACCGTAGAAAAGTATTACTTTCCAGCAATATTAGCATAATATTATGTTCAGTTCGAGATTAGTTCTTAACATTTGGGGAGCAAAAATTTTCACCGGTGGTACGTAATTCGTCAGAGGAAGGCGATACATACATAGTTGTAGCCACCACCACCTACAATCCACTGAACATGTATAAGAAAGAAGTGTACTCTTCATTATTCGTTACTTCGGGCGAAATTTATCAAATATTTTCAAAATATAAATATATTGAAAATCTTTCTTGAACACAAATTCATTTTCATTGGCCTGCTTGGGACCTAGACGTCGAAAATTCTTATGGAAATTAGCGAAATCAGTTTTCTTTCAAGTACGCTTCTAGGGATTTTCTGTTCAGCGCTACGACCATACTTGTTATATTAATTAAATGTATGGGTACAACATCGTGGGAAACTGTTTTCTGCACCATATACAACGTGTACCACATTGGCGCTGACTTGATAATTTATAAATCATTTTATAAATGGAAAATATTCTCAGCATCGCTCTGGTTGAAGACCACAGAACTCAGAATCTGGTGCGTTGCTTCTAATGATTACTTTAGTCGTGTTTAGTGACCAGATATGAATACCCAGGTTCAACCCACCTACCTCTTTCCCATCGTTTTCCCATTCCCACTATCTTCAGCCTTACAACATAACTCAATCGGGGTTGCCATAGTCCCACCGGCTCTAGACGGTTAAAAGCAGTTGAGAGCGGCAACTAGTGAGCAGAGACGGTCGATATTCATGCCCCGCTCACACTCCCCATTAAATAAATAAAAATAACACATGAAACTTTTCTTAATAATATAAACAAGATTTCTTAATTCAAAAAAAATCTTCGTGGACCTTTTCACTTTTTTTTTGGCACCAGAAACCGGTTCCAAAATAACCAGTTCCAAAAATAACTGGCACCTCGCCAGTCACCGGTAACTGGAACCGCAGCGACACATAATTTCCGATTATAACCATTCCTTCTACTGACGAATAAAGTCTGGAACTTAAATACTTTTTTGGCTTTAGAAAGACGAAAAAAATAATCTTTGGTTAGGTTGGGCTGAATTAGGTTAGGTTGTAGGTATGTTGGATTCTTTGGCGAAGCACTTCCTAGAAGACCTTGCAATTCGATAATTCTTTATGATTCAATAGCACACACTCCTCGCGCCGGTGGCGAAATGGTTAAAGTGCGGCGCGTCGGTCGCCTGATTCTATTGATGCGAAAAAATCATCTCCAAAATTGTTCCTCAAAAAAGTTTCTTTTTCGTATCGGAAAACGTTTTATAATTCACGTTTTATGACACGGCTAATTCTCAAAGGGTCTTTTTTGTTGATGAAACGAGTTTAGCGTGTCGCTCTGAACTCAATCGAGCTTTTAACGCTTGGGGCCCATTCAAAGGAATGTGAAATGTTCCGAAACTTTCATAGAGTGGGAGTTGATTCCATTCGCATGAGGGGAGGGAGCTTTTTACTACGTACAAGCTGTCAGTTTGACGTAGTATTCGCCAGAACTAAGTTTGTTTTATGATGAATTTTCGAGCAAGAGTTTGGAGTGCCAATACGATCGAATTTCGTATTTGAGTACAGACGAATGTAAGTGTTCAAAAATGTAATTTTGATCAAAAATGAAAAGTGAATTTTATCTCATTTTCGCTTATGGTAATACTGAACAAGAGTCCTAACTACTAAAAGGCAGATGGAACTAATCTATACGAGCTATGTTTCGATGCTAATGGAAGCACGAAGAGAGAGGAGATGGGGAAGAAGAAGGTTAAAAAGTACCTAGATATTGTGATATGGGCACTAAGCGTTGTAGAGTATCTGGAGAATGTATATTTCCAATATACATTCTCCAGATACTCCAAAACATACATTTTTTGATCGTGTGCAGAATTTATCTCCACATGTGTTTCTGCCAGAAGAGATGAAGTTATTATCTAAAGGTTTAAAATATAACTTAAATTATAATAATAATAATATTCACAACGCTATTGAAAATGTGGCAGTATATATTGAAAGTGCGTTAACCAATCAACCTAAAACATTTCAAAATTAAAGTGCGGAAATCATTAAACATCAAATAACAAAAATTACAAAGGTCACTAATATGGAGAGTATACACATTAAAAACATTCGTAGAATTTTAGATGAAGAAAATTTAGTGCTCACCAGGGCGGATAAAGGTTAATTTTAATATTGTCCTGATGATGGAAGGGTACTTCCGAAACCGGTAGACATAATATTAAATAATAAAGTGGTTATAAACAAAGTGTATGTGTTCTATTTATAAATATGGCAAGCCACAAAGTAAATGCTTTTTACGAATATATTAATTATTTTTGTTCATATGGTGCAAGTTGGTATATCCAAGCAAAAATGTATCGCAGCTTTTAATGAAAAACAAACAATTTATTTTAAAATTAATATGAGACAGAGTTAGGTAATTTTCGTAATTTAATTGTTCACGTTGGGTGTGATGACAAATTTCGTATATTCACTGTTCACATTGGGTGCTCCGGCGGCTTCGCCCACTACGTTTTGTTATGCGATATAACTCAACAGTTTATGCGGTTATATCGTATATTTTGTTGATAACAATACTGTGAAAAAGTAGTTATACGAATAAATGCTACATTATGTCGACATGTGCTATGAATGGATGTAAAAAAGGGTCCATGAAAACCTTAGTCACGCCCGAGTCGGGAAAAAATCAACAATGCTGACTACACTGTTTTGCAAAGCTATCTTTCCTGGTATATTATTGCTCTGAGATTCTGAGCCTTCCTCTGGGCTTAAATGTTGAAAGGAGAGGTCGTCGGTACTCTTTCCTAGCCTCAGTGTTTTTGTGATTCAACTCATGTCTAAGCATAGAGTTGGTAGAGTAGTATCTATCCAAGGCAGTGAAGTCAGTTTTTGATGATTTTAAACTGACTCGGCGCACCTAGGCGTGGCTAAGACTAAGGCTACGGTATTTATACATCCATTCATATCACATATCGACATAATGTTTTTGTTTATTCGGATAGCCACTTTTTTACAAGATTTTTATCAACAAAAATATAGCATATAACCTAACAAACCTTTTAGTTGTGTCAAGTTTAGTGGAAAAAAAAATGTGGGCGGAGTCCAGAGAGCTTAAGATCATTTCGACAGTACATATAAGCGGTCTATGAAATTTGTTGTCTCTCTCTCTCTCATGGTGTACGACGTAAAAACTCGGAAAAAGTGATTTATCGCAAGTTTGTGTAGGTTGGGTAAAAATAATTAGCTCTTCCTCCATATATTGTTACTTCAAGTGTCTAAGCTTACTTTAAAATCTAAACTCAATCTTATTTTAGTAATCAATCAGTGCTTTTCGCGCCAGATGATTGGAGGTCTTTCTGACTTTCATCTGGCTTCCTCTCCTGATTGCAGATGTTGCATATCTAGCCTGGTATCGTTAATTATTTCAATTTCGTTAGATTTCAATTAGTTTATTAAATTCAGTTTTGATGTAATACCACTATATTCAGTAACGCAACTTGCAACCGAGTCCATAAAGGTTTATAAGCTTTTCCTAGAAGCGTAGAATCAATTGCTCAATATAAGCCTTTTACCGAAGGCACCTTTTCAAGCAAAAGAGAAAGAGTTTTAATTTATACGTTTTACTCACTGTATGTGTGTATATATTTAATTTATTTTTCCTGAAATGCGATTTCGTCTGATCTTCATTAACGAACTTTAAACACGATGAAAATCTCAGAGTGAAGTAGCAATGGAGGTTTTGTAAGTATTTTGATTATGTGAGATATTACCTAAATATTAAGCAAATGTAATTATTTACAAATAACTCGAAAAGAACCTATTGAAACTATTATGTTTATGAGTAGTGTATGAGTAAAACGTCGAATTATTTTGTTGACAGCGTAAATTATTGTCCAGAAAAGCTCGAACGAAATTCATTCAAATCGCTTAAGCAAGTTTCGTGAAAATAAAAATATTTAACATATTATATTCCCTGTTGAGGCGAATTTTTTTAATAGAACTTTTACCTCGGTGAAGATTTGCATAAACAGGACTATTCCATCATCACATCAAATACAGGCATCCTAAGTTCCTTCCTCGAGAAACGTTTTCGCTCAGTGTTTGAATGGGAGTGTTTGTTTTTACCACATTGTGATTTATACGGCTTAGTGGTTCACATCTATGCAGTTGGCATTTAGGGTGTTTTGGGTTCAATTGATGAATCGCAAAGATATTCCGAATGACTTTTATCAGTTTGGTTGGCCTATAACGGCCTCCGTTGTCGAGTAGTTAAGACGCTCGATCACGAATTCAGAGGTCGCGGGTTCGAATTCCGGCGTGCTCAAATAATTTTGATTTTTTTTTTTTTTACGTGAATACCGCACAAGAGTCTCAACTGCTCCCAACCGTCTAGAGCCAGTGAGACTATGGCATCCCCAAATAGGGTATGTTGTGGGGCTAAAGGTAGTGGGGAGGGGCAGGAGATTGGGAAGAGGAAGGTTGGGAAGTATCTGGCTATTCAGATATGGTCACTAAGCACGGCTTAAGCCATTTCAAGCAACGTTTCGATTCTGAATGTTGGTCTTTCACCAGGGCGATACTATGAGTATCTACCACTCTGGAACGTGCCGCAAATATACTTTTTATTATTTGATTGAATTGATAAATGTGTTAATTCACCTTTAATTTATATATAGTATATTAGCGACACGTTCCAGAGTAGTGGATACTCTCAGTATCGCCCTGGTGAATGACCACAATCCATAATTAAAACGTTACTTGAAATGGCTTTAGCCGTGTTTGGAGACCAGATCTGGATTGCCAAGTACTTCCTAACCTTCCCTTTCCCCATCTGCTTTCGCTACCTACTACTTTCAGCCTACTTCCAGAGTAGTAGATGCTCTCAGTATCGCCTTGGTTAAATACTACAATTCAGAATCAAAACTTTACTTGAAATGGCTTTAGCCGTGTTTGGCGACAAGATCTGAATAGACAGATACTTCCCAAACTTCCCCTTCCACATTTCCTTCTCATAGATAGAGAAAGGAGAAGAGGCAGAGGAAGGTTGGGAAGTACCTTACTTTTAAGATCTGGTCACCGAACACGGTTAAAGCCATTTTTAAGCAACGAGATTTTGTTGTAAGCGTGTCCGTGTGCCATAAGAAAGCTATTTTTTTCCAAAATGAAATATTTTCTTGAACAGATAATCAATTTCACTGTCCTGTCTGAGGCCTAGGAGTTGAAAGATTTACGTGTATTGGTGATAATATGTATTTTGTTCAGTGACCTAGCCTATTAGCCCAATACATTGAGAAGTCGTTTGACATTTTAAAGTGAAGTGTAACAAATAAATAATGTTTTTTTTTTCTAAAATAATTTCCAATTGTCCGTAGGTACTCTAAGTTAAACATTGTTGGGAATTGAGAGCTATTGATCAAAGAGTTTATGATTAATTTGTGGTTGAACATTATAATACATTTAGCTGTTTGACAGTTTTAAGAATATCAAATTCGATAAAAGCTTATTACAGTAAAGTATTCAAAGGCATTTACCACAAGTTTTAAATTATGCTTTTGCTACATAAATTGATATTCATATACCTACGAAAACCACTAGGCAGTTCCTACGACTTATTTCATTGTGAACTTTCAATAACAAACTATAAAATATTCTCCAGAATAAGTTAATTTAGGTCCAAAACTGCGGTATATAGATTCAACGTTATTGTTATTATTACTGCGAAGTGGTAGACAACTTCAGCGTATCCTTTAATCGAATAAAAAGCAGTGAAATACGTGTTAAATAAATGAAGAATATATTTTTTGTGAAAATTTTAATTTAAAATTTACGTAATAAATCAACGATATCTGATCGTCAGTATTATCTCCTATCTTAGATGTTCACGAAATCAATCCATAATATTTTTTTCAAATCAATGGAAGTCAAATAAACTTTTCGTTGAATTAATTAGTTTGCTTTCGGCTGGAATTGATACCACGAGTCAATTAAATTGGTATATTTCTGTCTTCAAGGTTTGATACAGAAATTATATAAATTGGTTGATATTTTGAGAAGTCAGCTGTCGTGCAAAATATCTTGGTGTTAATTAATTAATATACAAAAATAAAGGCCGTTTCACTTTTAAATCATGGACAAATCTATAAAGCTATATGTGCAGACGGCGTAAGAGAAAATTATAGTAAAAGTACTTTGCATAAGACCACGGATATTAATTTAATTTTTATGACCGACTGGTTTCGTTTAGTCTAAGCATCACCAGGGTAGAAAATTAAACTAAACAAAAAATGCGAAGTGTGCGGTTATATATACGAGTACATGCAGAGGGAGAACAAAATATAAAAGAACAATGAAAAAACAATAGAATAACATATGTATTCCCCCTCTGTGTGTATATATAATCCCAAACTTTGTATTTTTTGTTTAGTTTGATTTTGTACCCTGATGATGCTTAGGCTAAGCGAAACAGCTCGGTATTAACTATTAAAATAATAACCGTGGTCTTATATAAAGTTATTTTTTCATTTCCTGAAATATATCAAACCACAAATTGATTGTTTTCTATGAAAATTCCGTTACTAGTTCGAAAAACTTTTTCTGATCATTTTCGTTGTACAAGACAAAAACGTTTTGTTAGTAATTGACATTTTAAAACTGATAGTGAATTTGTCGATTTTGGCTAGTGCACGATGTTATATTGAAAATGTGAAATGATCTATAACTTTTACTTATTTATTTCTGCGCTGTTGTTCAAATCTATTTTTAAATTATATCACTCAATGGGGACAATAAAATAAATTATTATAATGTTGAAAAAAAATTTTCCTTGCAAAGGGTAAAACCTACTAAAGATCGGTAAAAACCCAGTAAATACGCCGTGTGTAAAGATTGGTAACATCCCACATCTACTTTTGATCGTTTTCCATGGAAACCGCATATAAAAATATCCTAAAACGTTAAAATTTTTAAGTTTGTTATTTTTCTTCAATATTTGTACTTTAATGTAAATCTTGTACTCCAATTGAAATTCAGATTATAATCTAAAAACAATTTCAAAATCAACTTTTTTTTCTGGCATTTTTAAGTAAATCAGGATGTACAACAGTAGCAGTGCATATAATATCTGTTCATAAAAGAGACAGAAAAAAAACAAGTAGACATTATGCAACCAATTGCATAAAAAACACACACAGGTATAATATATATATATATTATACAATAAAACGAAGCTTTTTATTTAAACGCAGCTTCATTGATGCAAAATATGTCAACATGCGAAGGGATTTGATTCAACCACAATATGACCATTTTTTTACACAAAAAGCCATTTCTAAAAAAAAACGGCGCAAGCAAAGTTGTACGCCTAATGTATTCGGGAGCCCCTCCCCAACGGCATGACCGTTGCCAAGTTAGTTCTGTAGGCCGGAAGATACAACAGTCTATGTTTTCGATGATGGAAACAACCATCGGGTTAATAATAAATGTTGATAATGTTCACGATAGCCAAGTATCTGAAACATTCAATCTATTTCAAGAAATGTTTGGCAATGTTAACTTCCCTTTTGAAACGTCGATGGTTCGTTCCGAGAATACCCAAATTTTGTTTTTTTTGATTTTATGGATTCTTTCGTAATCCTCTACTAACTAGCTGGGGCTTATACAAATACCCCTCATAATGTCTATCTAACTAGTACTGCGGCTCATTAGGCCTTATTACTATCACCATCTGATGGTTTTATTTACTTGACTGAGTTTATTTTCACATTATTGTTTTCTTAGGGAAAAGATCTTAACTGGATTAAAAACCCTAATGAGAGAATACCCAAAAGAAAATTAGCAGAATAAATCCAACGGTAGTAACCATACTCCCTCAGGTAAAGAAATCTCAAAATTTTCAGAACTTATCCATCGCGTAAGGTTCTTTTTGATTTGCACACCAAAGCCTCCAACTTTTGTCAAAATCTATTTTCTGTTTTATATCAGTATCTTTATAAAAATGTGTCTTGCGAGTCATTATTTACACAGAAAACATCGTATCGAGTTCTTCAAAATAAACACATATTCAATCAGAATTCTCGATCAAACGTTCGAAGGGATGTTTTCCGCCGCTGGAGAGATACACCGGTAGAAGTGTGTTTTTGGGCGTATTCGTGTGCCTAAAGTAAGCTCGAATTTTTCCTTTACTTCTGATGAAGTTGATTATAAATGTTTGAATACCGAAATTCTTTCATGAACAGTGTTGGATTCGAAGCTGCGATACAACACTGAATGTGTTTTCAGCTTCAGATAAATTTAGAAAGTAGTGGACTGTAAAACGATTAAACCATACTACTTGATGGAAGTGTCTCAATATGGATGTTGAAAGATTATTTGGAATGAAGGGAAAATGGGAAACCATTCACTCACCGATGTAGTTGAAGTGGAAGTTCTTACTTCTTCTTACACACAACAAAACACCACACTTAATTTATTTTTACTTGAAGAACAACAAAAAACCGACGACCGAGCGAGACACCAACAAGCAACATGAAACACGTTTTTCCCATAAATCTCTTTTGTGCTTCGATTGTCACTTGGAATCGAAAATAGTGAAATGGTTGTATAAAGTATGAGCTGGATGAAAAACATGAAGGTGAGAACCTAACAAATTATCCATTTGAAATCCAAGAAACAGATAATGAATGTCATAAGTCTATCTAGAGTCAAAGAGTCGAGAGGTCTTACGTAAGTTGACGGCATCAGTTTTATTTCGAACAGGTGAAGATCGCAGTTCTTGGGATTATCTGTTCAGTGTTGTCAGCGAATCGAAGGCAATCTCCCAAATCAACTTAGGAAATGTTTGCACAAAAATATTATTTTGCCGTTTTATTTAAAGTAATATGATAAATCTAATAGTTTTCCCGCTGGTAAGATTAAGATAATTAAATCATTTACTCAAGAAGCGTTAGAAGTTAATTTGATTAAATTGCAAAAATAATATGTGAGCGGGTAGGTGTTTTCGGTGGAATATTAATTAAAACATAAATAAAACGCATAACCGACCGTTATTTAGTCTCCCTTTTCAAAATTTCTACGTTTCATTACCTAAAAACATACGGTTTAAAATAGTTATCTCTAAAAGTTAAACGCTTAAATTATAAAAATAATTATTAAAAAAAAAAAATATTTTCTATTTTTCAAACAATGTTAGTGATTTTCAAAATTTTAAGTGCAGTATGGAAATGCGTTGCAGATTTTCGAGTTCAAATCTCGGTAGCAATGCTTTTTTTTAAATTTATGAGTTACATAATTTCATAATTCACATTGTTTCTTAAAAACAATTAAAAATAGTTAGTTCGTTTATTTATTCCTCTTATGGCTGCCTGCACATGTAAGTATGTCGATCCCTAAAGAATTTTACTGGAATTAAAATAACTTATAATGATTGAAAGATATTGCTGTTTAAGAAGAATGGAAGATAATGTATGAAAGATATATATGTGTGATTGATTCTAGGAGTGTATGGCGGTTCATCCGCTCTTGCTACTCCTGCGGAAAAACCGCATGATGGTCATTCTGTTACTTAGAATTATTTTGAATGATCAAATATGTGAAATCTAGATTATTTTCCTGAAGAGTACATACTAGCGGACGATCTACAATTATGTATTTTTTTACGACCGTTAAAGCCTTTTTACACACATTTATATATATTTTTTAAAACAATATACTCATAAACGTTGCGAAAAACATTTATTGTTATTTATTTTATTTTTTATTTTTTTTACATGAATACCGCACAAGAGTCTCAACTGCTCCCAACCGTCTAGATCCAGTGAGACTATGGCATCCCCAAATTGGGTATGTTGTGAGGCTGAAGGTAGTAGGGAGGGAAGGAGATCGGGAAGAGGAAGGTCGGGAAGTACCTGGCTATTCAGATCTGGTCACCAAACACGGCTTAAGCCATTTCAAGCAACGTTTCGATTCTGAATGGTGGTCTTTCACCAGGGCGATACTTAGAGTATCTACCACTCTGGAACGTGCCACAAATATACTTGTTATTATTTTTATATGTATTAAATGTGTTATGACACATATTAATTAAATAAAAGTTATTGGCGCACGCCGGGTTTGAACCCGCGACCTTAGGATTCGTAGTCGAGCGTCTTACCACTCGACCATGGAGGCCGTCTATTTACGCCCGTTGTAGACTTTTGCGCAAATTTTAACATTTTTTTATAAAACAATAACCCATAAGTAGTGTAAAAAATATTGTAAAAAAAGAAAAAAACAATATCAAATAACAGGTCCAGAGTTAAATATGTTCAACTATTAATTTAGCTCTACCAGATGACAAAAACTGTACTAAATTAGACTTATATTTTGATATTGACGTGTTAAATATATCAGCGACATCGGAGTATGTGTTTCCCAGCTGTTGCATTCGTCGCATAGGCGTGTTGAATTGTGAGGTTTAAATATTGTGCAAGAAAGAAAAAATAGTATTGAATAACAGGTACATCCAGAGTTTAATAGTTTCATCAAATAAATTAGCTCCTGCTAGATGAAAAAAACTGTACTAGGGTTTACTAATATTTTGATATTGACGTAATAAATATATCAACAACATCGAAGTATTTGTTTCCCAGATGTTAAATTCGTCGCATAGGAGTTGGTTATATTGTGAGGTTGAAGTAGAATTGTCACAATAATATGGTAGGTACTGTCTTGTAACTGTCCTGTCAGGAACATGAAATGCAATTAAATATAATAGTTCAAGGCTGTCAATCATTGAATTTATGATTTTATATAAACATGTTAAGTCGGTAATTATTCTACGTTCAGATAAGGTAATTAATTATCTTGGAGAAACAATGTATGGAGAGAAAGTTAATTATTTTTACCCAACCTGTACAAACTTGCGATAAATCACTCCCTCTGAGTTTTTACGTCGTACACCATGAGAGAGAAAGAGACAACAAATTTTATAGACCGCTTCTATGTACTGTCGAAATGATCTTAAGCTCCTGGTTCACCGCGGGACTCCGCCCATATTTTTTATTATGCCACTAAACTTACACAACTAAACGGTTTTTTAGGTTAAATGCTATATTTTTGTTGATAACAATACTGTGAAAAGGTGGTTATACGAATAAACAAAAACATTATGTCGATATGTGATATGAATGGATGAATAAATACCCTAGCCTTGGTTTTAGCCACGCCCAGGTCCACCGAGTCAGGTAAAAATCATCAAAAACTGACTACACTGCCTTGGATAGATACCACTCTATATACTCTAAGGTAATTATTCACTCCACCGGGCTTCTCATATCAAGCAATGTGCGAGGAACATTATATTTCTGTTATTCTATGCTTGTTGTTTCTTGACATAAAACGAAATGAAAAACGAAAATACGTCCAGATCCAGCTGAGAAGTAATCAGGTACTAACTAGTTCAAACCGTCAAGTCGCGTCGTTCGAGGGAGGATGCAAAAAGTTGGTAACAAAACCTTCGTTCGTTCCCGTCTCTCCCATTTACTACCTTTCTCGGTGAATTTTTCATTCCAGTCGGAAAGAGCGCTCGTTGATAGCACACCATTCATGTACAGAAAACATAAAGTTTGTTGGAGCTTATTTAAATATATTAGATTTTTTTTAAACTTTGTATGATAACACCACCCTCAGAAAGGTAACCTCGGATTACACGTGTTTCAATTTAAAGTTACAAATAAAGATACAAAATATTAGATCTATTCGAATCTGAGAAAGATCCCTACTTGTATGAAATAATTTTAGAAAACCTACACGTATCAATTACAGATAACATGTCAAAAACAGAGAATCACGAAGTTCTTCCTTTTTGCGAATCTGGTTTTATTTTAGGTTCCATGAACTGTGATCCGTGTTATATGCGTAAAATGTTTATTTATTTATAAACTAACGAAGCAAAGTCCAATTACAAATAAATACATCACACGAAATGGGCAAAAAAGAGCAACAGAGATAGAACAAGACATACATAATATTAAATAAAGCCATGAAAAAAATAGGATAAAATATACACAAGAAAGAACATTCAAATCAAAGCCAAGGTCAAGTCAAAGTTTTGGTAGAGTCGTAAAGAATGACAAAAATCATTTAGACTGCCAACAAAAATGTCGAGACCATGGCATGAGTTAACAAGTCTCGACATTCTGGGCGGTGAGGAATGATACCCATAATTAGTAGAGTGATGATTGAGGGACAGCAAGAGTTTGCGTTGTCTGCGTCAATGAAAGATAAAATAAAGATGAACCGGTAAAAAAGTGCGGTGGGCGTATCCGTGTGCACGAAGTAAGCTCAATTGGACGTAGTTATGCAGAAAGCACCCAACCCCAAAAGAAATGAAACTTTGAAAAAGGCCTTTGAAAATTATGACGATACAAAAGCATATTGCGGCATTTGTAAAGTGAATATCGAGACAGTGGAGAATGATACCCGTAATTAGTAGAGTGATGATTGAGGAATAGCAATTCATTGTTTCTGTGTCAATGGCTACTTTAGAAATTGTATTGTTTTTAGAGCATAACAATAATAATACCTGGATAATTTACGCAAGGCAATTTTGTAGAATATCACCTCAAGCACCTTAATATTGATATGAGAATAAAGCCGGATATCTGTTTTCCTTTCCCTAGTTTTCCTGTTAACTTTCGGTCGGTGAACCATGTGTTAAAGAGCAAGCTTATTGCCAACGTACGTGTGTTTTTCCTCTCTTCTATATATTTTGTAGATTATCACAGCATTCGTATTTTTATATTATATTTCATGTTACACTACTTCCGTGTTCGTGTAACTCCTTGGGTAATACCATATCTTATTAAATATGGGGCGTAAATAAATTTCAGCTTCTTTTGTTACTCTATGCATGTATCAACACGTTTTTTACCCTACTTTATTATTTCTTTGTGTATAAGATGTACATGCATCTGTGTTATTATCTTCTATTCTATTTTGTTATGTTATATAAGATAAATTGTTATGTTTATTTAAATACATCTCTACTATTACTATTATTCATCTTATCAATTATTTGGTGAATAACTGTATTTCTGAGAAATTTATTTATATACGCCCTCATGGGCTTTTACATAACAAAATATATAAAATAACAGTGACATAAAAAATAACAATTACATAAAAAATAACAATGCACTTACAAACATGATGAAATCGATAGAAATATTATTATGCAAATTAACACTAGTATTTTTGAAAGAGGTATGCTATTTTAGCCTTTCTTGAACTAGATTCAGTGCAGTTGAATATATCTACTATTTCAGCGATAGAATTACTCACTGCATGCAATCTAGGTACAAGCGAGTATTTAAATGACTCTGTCCTGATATTGTTGTTACATTTAAAAAGAATTTTGGATCGAGTGGATCTGTTAGGTATATAGAAGGTAATTAAGCTAAGTAAATCAGGGCTGTCTATAATACCATTAACAATTTTAAAAATAAAAGTCAAGTCGGAAACAAGCCTCCTGTCTGAAACGGTTAGTAATTTTAATTCTTTCATTAAATAATTATAATTTATGGTTTCAATAGGTAGACCGAGTTTGTAGTTAATGTATCTTGGTAATTTATGTTGCAATTTTTCAATGGAATCAGAGTGGATTTCAAAGTGAGGGGACCAGACAGAAGAATTATATTTGACTTGACTTCGAACTAGTGAAGAGTACAGGATTTTCAATGTAGAAATATTTTTAAATTCACTGGCATTTTGAAGAATAAAGCCTAGCAATTTTAAACCTTTACTTGTTATTATATTGATATGTGAGAGAAAATTCAATTTGGAATTTTTTTTTTTTTTTTTATTATTGTACAACAGATATAAACCCAATTACAGTACAATGGAACAACAAGTAAACAATTTCAAATTATAACATTTTTAAATTAACAAGTTTTTTGAACTTTTGTAAATTATCTGAAAAAATATCAATATATATAGATGATGTATTTAACAGAATTATACCTCTTGTCATGCTATGCTGAGCCAAAACATCAGTCCGACCATAGGGTATTCTGAACATTGCATGATTTCTGCTGCGACAGTATTTTTCTGGTACGAATAAGCAGTAGCATGCCAAGAGGTATGGACAGTCGATTAAGTGATTTATAATTTTAAAGCCTATTGTCATGAGACCAGCATTGCGCCTAGCCTCTAAGCTTTGATAATGTGTCTCCTCGAGTAGTTCCATGTGATGCATGAACATAGGGTATGTTCCGTGCGAACGCATGTACACATACCTGAGGAATTTTTTGAATCTGTTCCAACATATTTATGTATTTGGTTTTTGATGTGGAGACCAGACAGTGCTAGCATACTCCAATCCTGTTTCTGATCACCCATTGAAGAGGGCTGTCATCGCATTTGTGTTATTGAACTCTTTGCACCTTCTGATTACAAAACCAAGAAGTTTATAACAATTTGAAGTAAGCTGCACTATATGACTCCGAAAACGTTAGCCTGGGATCAAAACCACCCTGAGATCTTTGATGGGGTAAATACACGGGTTAAAATTTCACTATTCATAATATATTTGAAAAAAAAAGGATTTTTTAGATCGGCTATATGTCATAATGACGCATTTTTTATATTAAAATTTAAATTATTGTTTCTAGACCAGTTCGAAATTGCATCTAGGTCGGCTTGTAGTTTGTCAAAATCTTCATCCGATTCAATCTCCTTTAAAAGTTTGAGATCGTCCGCAAACAATAAGCACGAGCTGTGACGTATGCAATCCTGGATGTCGTCTATCAGGATAAGGAACAATAGGGGACCGAGATTTGAGCCTTGTGGAATACCTGACAGAGCTGCGAAGTTATCGGACTCGTATCCATTTAATGATACGTACTGGTTTATCTTTTAGATATGATGAAAAAATGTCAATGTGATTGGTTGAATCCTATTTTGTACATTTTTCTCAGCAAAGATATCATGGTCTACGCGGTCGAATGCCTTGGCAAAATCTGTATAAATTACATCCGTCTGGTGTCTGGCGTCTAAACCTTCTGCTACCCGTCTAGAAAGTGATAGAAGATTGGTCACGGTAGATTTTTTAGGTAGGAATCCGTTGATTCCCTCTTAGAAACGGCGTGATTTGAGCTCGTATTTTATTACAAATAATAATTTCAAAATTTTTTGGAATCGTTGATAATATTGCCACAGGTCTATATGTTGTTACGTCTGTCTTATCACCACCCTTATGTATAGGGACAACCCCTTGTGGTTTTCCAGCACTGTGGGAATGTAGATGAGACAGAGCAGAGGTTAAATAAATAGCATAGTGGAGCACTAATGTTTGACGAAATGGACGAGATGATGGCAGGAGGAATGCCATCCGGTCCGTTGCCTTGTCGGGCTTAAGCTTCCGGATACAGGATTCTACTTCCTCGATTTGAATGAGTCCAGTGAGATATCGCCCAGATTCCAGGGCGATTCTGCTTGAAATTGACTTGAAAGATTCGGGGCTACTTGACTATAGACGGAGTGGAAAGTAGTCCGCAAACCTTTTTGACACTAGATGTTCGAAAAAAAGTTCACCTTCGTCATTTTAAGACGCTTGGTGAAGCATACTCTTTGTGATCTGATATAGTTCCAAAAAATTTTACGTCGTCTTTGATCCCATTCTGAACGTTCTCCAAATAAAGTTTTTTTGCAATAGTTATATCTTTTTAAGCTCGTCGTTGAAAAAAAGCAGATAGTCAGATTGCTTTCTGTGCAATTGATATCTCTTTCGGTACGATTCTTTACATTTCAGTTTATCAATAATATTTTTATTAAACCATATCGGATATGACATATTAGAGACAAATATTTTCTTTACCGGTATACATAATTCAAAAATACTGAGCAATACATTATAAAAAATAATCCACCGCTTCGTCAATACAATTTAAACTATAAAATAAGGTCCAATCAAAATGCGACAACACATTTTTACATAACTCTGTATTCGCACGCCTATAGTTGAATCGACGGAATTCCATTGTTTTTCAAATCGACTCGAACCGGTCCCAGGCGGTCCAGGCGGTCCAGGCGGTCCAGGCGGCGGTGCGGGACGAAGGTTATTCCTGCGGAGTCCTGCGGCCGCCAGTGCCTCGGGTAAGGCGCGCTGAGACGGCCAACGTGGGATGATGTAAGATCCTCCTTGACAAGTGGATCTCGCTTCTCGTCACTTCACACATATTGACGTTGCTCAGGATGAGGTCCAGGATGTTTCCGTGACTGTTGTTTACATAGTTGTATTGCGTCAGACCATTGGAGCGTACAAAACATGTATAATCCATTAAGACTTCATCGGGCTTATTATTTAAATTAAAATCACCCAAGATGAGTATATTTTTGTTCAACAATAAGTTCGAGTTATTGTCCAGATGATCATAAATTGATCAGGAATTGAAAGTAATGCCGAGATCATTAATTTCATTGACAGATGTAAGGGAAATATTATCAATTTTATAATCATAGTCGAGAGGGTGAGTAATTCTAAAAAATCTGATTGACTGACATTTACTAATATTTAAAAAGAGTTGGTTAAGTTTACACCAATCATGTAACTTATTTAAGTTAACTTGAATGTGAGAACAATCATCTGTGGTTTTTATGAGTTTGAAGAGTTTCAGATCATCTGCGAAAAGCAGCACATGCACATCGTTATCAAATACATTAATTATGTCAGATATAATAATAAATAAATATGACGTCGAAAATTTGCAGAGCTTTTTTTAATTAAACTTTTCGGTGGACGCATCTATTTTCAACTCGCAGTTTTACGTTCATAATGAGCGATGGAGCTTTGAAATATTATTTTGGCCGTCGAAGTGAGAAAATACGCCACATTCTTTTGTTCCATCAATAAATTGTTCAATGATAAAAAAACAAAAAGAACATATTATATTTATGACTTTGCTTCCCGATATCGCTCGGGAAACGATGAAAGAAACAATGAATTAACTTTTTAAGGCTTCATTACTTATGAAAACAATGAAGATGAACTATAAATTAGTTGTATTGACCTAAAAAAATACAAACAGAAAAGACAGGGTAAATTACATAAAGCAAAATTTTGCTGCTTCAGCCCACTGATTTCTTTTTTACGAGTAGAGATATCCTTACAGATGACTTTTCTTATTAAAACAATTTAAAAACATGTTACCGCTGTAATACCAGATGGGTTTTAGCGACATTTTAGCCGAAAAATGAGTTAAATATGAAGTTTGTAGTCAGTTTTTTTATGCGTCGAATGCTCTGACTCACGTTTGATTTTAATGACTTTTGTGGCCCTTCAGTCATCTAAATTATGTTTACCATTTGGGAGAAGGCTTGACTCAAGCGACACAAGTTTGGGACTTTTTGACCTTTTTTTCGCTTCAGGTAACTCAGTGAAAATATTGATTTACCTGCGTTAACCTTTTTTTTCAAAATCCAACCAGGTACTGAAGACTTGTGAATTTTATTGTAATGGAAAAGAAAAATTAAAGTGCTTTGGTGTAAACTTCCCAAAATGGCGCTTCAGCCCTTATGCCTATCCGGCGACGGTATGGATATATATGGTATATTTATATATTTTTTATATGTATATATATTTCCGTTAATACTGCACAAGAGTCTCAACTGCTCCCAACCGTCTAAAACCAGTGAGACTATGGCATCTCTAATAGGGGTATGTTGTGAAGCTGAAGGTAGTGGGGAGAGGAAGGAGATGAGGAAAGGGTAGGTTGGGAAGTACCTGGCTTTTCAGATCTAGTCACCAAACACGGCTAAAGCCATTTCAAGCAACGTTTCAATTCTGAATGGTGGTCTTTTCAACAGGGCGATACTTAGAGTATGTACCACTCTGAAATGTGCCGCAAATATACTATATTTTATTTTATATCAATTAAATGTGTTTTGACACATATTAATTAATTAAAAATTATTTGCGCACGCCGAATCAATTAAGACTTTTTTTTTAAATACTGTTGTCGACAGACAATTGGATATTTCACAGCTAAATTGATTATTTTTGCTGCTTCAGAAAACTGCCTCATAATTAATATCGAATCTGACAACAATATGACCAGTTTAGTTTTTGTTCATCCATCTCGTAGCGAAGATTTATTAATACGTAAAGGTCCCGAGCCAATCCGGTCTCGAAAATCTAAATATAACAACAGTTAGAGGTAATCAATACTGACACAGATGATAGACATCAATCAAAGATATAATAGTATCGTGGTTGTATTAATTAAAATAACCAAGAACATGACGCCACTATGTTACTTGGCGAGACCTATATCAGGGGAGACAGGAATTATACAGTGGTTTGAAATTGTATAATATTTCATTATTCATTTTACTAAGATAGTTTGTGATGATCCGAAGTTGCTATAAAACACAAAATGTTTTGATAATGGTGGACTGTAAACAATAAACTATACTACTTGATTGAAGTGTCTAATTGTAGGAAAATAATGGAATAAATGAAAAAGGGAAACCATTCACTCACCGATGTACTTGAAGTTGAAGTTCTTGATTTTCCTTAAGCTATTGCATTATTTTATGAAACGAATCTCAACAAAACACCACACTTAATTTTATATTATTTGGAAGTCAAAACAACGAACCGACGAACAAGCGAAACGAGACGATCCAACACGTTTTTTCGCACAAAAACTATTCTGTTTGATTGTCAATTGTTTCGAACGCGATGTTACGGAATACGGAATTCTATATTGCGAAATGGTTGGATAGGTAAGAATGTATGAAAAACATAAAAGTATGAACTTAACAAATTATCACCTTGTATCAAAACGGAGAGTTAAAAGAAATTATTTTGCGCATAACCATGAGCATTTTGTACCGCTTTATAAACTACATTTTTGATTTTTAAAAGTTGAGAGTGTGAGTTACCACTACAACGTTCACAGACTTATATACATATTAAAGTAACTGGAATAATAAAAGGTAATAACTTAATTGGTTTTAATTTTTAGGTTTTTTAATTTTATTCAAACAATAATTATTATTATTTTAAATTTAAAAAAACAATTTTTAGTTAACCTTTTAACTATTTTATTGTTTAAATAAAATTAAAAAACCTAAAAATTAAAATGGAGTTCTACAAAATAAACTTTAAAACCATAAATAAAAACTTAATTGGTGTTTACGTGTTTATCGAGTCTGTCTTTGACTAACTAACTAACCATCACGCCGTTCCCCCGGAAGGATTAGGCAGAGAGGACGGACCGCCATATAAACTTTTCTTGGCAAACACTCCTTGCTTCATTCACATTAATACATCGTCTTATACATACTATTCTGTTATTCTGCCTATTCACGTGGCCCGATTCAAGTATTTGATTCACTTGATCGCGCCATGTCTTCCTAGGGCGTCCCCGACTTTTTCTTCCATTCACTTTCGCATCACATATATTTATATGTCTGTCTTTATAAAAATACTCTGAAATATTTCAAAGCTTTCATTTTTCCTTACAAATAAACTCTCCATAAATAAATTTCTTATAAACGGATGATATTATAAATTATGGAATTATATATAAAATGATAAAATGGGTAGGTATTAATTCATCAAACATACATTTAAAGTTCCAAGAAATAAAAAGCCTGTTAAATAAAATGTCTGCAGAATATATCTTGCCAACTCTGCTTTGGCAAAAATCAGTTTGTAGTTTAAAACATTAACATAACATAATTTATCGTTTTATTATAATATGCTTTAGTTAACGGCGCTACAAACTAGCGACTATCTTGTGAAAGTATTGCACAATCTAATATACGGAAAATAAAATCTCAAATACAGTTCTGCTACCCTAAGATAAATAAGTTTTTCAATCGATTTTTCTGTTTCAAATTCTAATTTATATTCGCTTAGTAACGTATAACTTACAATAAATTCTTTTAATCTTAATTAAGTGTAAGCTGTTTATCGAATTTAAATAGGAAAAACCTATTTTATTGTATTTTTATAGTGAATGCAGCACAAGAGTCCCAACTGCTCCCAACCGTCTAGAGCCAGTGAGACTATGGCATCCCCAATTGGGGTATTTTTTGAGGTTGAAGGTAGTAGGGAAGGGAAGAAGATGGAGAAGAGGAAGGTTGGGAAGTACGTCGCTATTCAGATCTAGTAACCAAACACGGCTTAAGCCATTTCAAGCAACGTTTCAATTCTGAATGATGGATTTCACCAAGGCGATACCATGAGTATCTACCACTCTGGAACGTGCCGCAAATACACTATTTATTATTTTATATGAATTAAATGTGTTAGACGCATAATTAAATGTATTTGCGCTAGCCGAGTTCGAACCGAACCCGCGACCTCTGGATTCGTAGTCGAGCGTCTTACCACTCGACTACGCAGGCCGTCAAATATACGTTATAGATGCAATAGAGTATAAACGAAAATGTATTTATTTTGGAGAATCAGAGATACATTTAAAACTGTTTTGTGATTTATTGCTTAAATGTTAGATTGAATATTAATTTTCGCAATGTTCTTACAAGGATTCGGTCGCTTTTGTGAAAGGCCATTTATATGGATCAACAAATCAACAGCCTACATCTTCATAAGGAAAAAAAAGGTAGTGTCATAAACTTGGATATTTTCTTAAAACCTACAAAACATTTTCATGCCCCAAACAATAATGGTATTGAATTAGAATTCACTAGAAAGCTTTAATGCTTTTTATTTTGATTTTGGTTGTTGAAATAATATCCATAATCTTCAACGCAAATGTGAAACAGAAAAAGCCAGAAACTAAAAAAAATAACGGTCGAAACCGAGACTCGAACTCGGAACCTCTACTCCATCTGGGCGTAACGCCTCTACCAATAGACCTTATTAAAAATCGACATTTAAATCGATCTCATACTTTATTGAAAATTATTAACATTATTTTTCATGATTTAATAAAACAAATTTATAACTTAGATATTTATAAATTAGATAATCATTAAAATGGGATTCCACCATGAATTAACAGTTACAAAATTATTTTTCAATTCCTTCCAATATAGGCCGGTCGGTAGCTGAGTGGAGAACGCGTCGGTTTCCCACCCGGAGCGTCGTGCGTTCAATTCCTCTGCTGGATAAGTCCTCCATCATTGCACAAGCAACATCTTCCGCTTTTTATGATGGCAGCAGGAGTTTTTCAAATATTTTCAGGTTATTCGTAATCCGGGAATGTTTGTCTTACTTTAAAAAAAATGAAAAAAAGGCTGCCATCTTTGTAGCGCTATTGAAAGCTCTGCCCGAGCATATATTGTATACCTAGACGGTGTCTTGGATAAGCCGTCCATTCGCGATCGTTATTTTTTCAGTTTCTGGCCTTTTCCGTTTCATATTTGCGTTGAAGATTATTTATATTATTTCAACGATCAATAACAGAATCCTCAAATATTTCTGAATGAGTTTAATGTTGACTAGTTTGATTCTTTGTAACGATTTTAATAATTTGAAACGTAAAAACATTTAACCTTTCCAGTCCATGTTTTACTGTTTTGCACTGAAATCTGTAATATACGCGTGTCCATGTTCATTACAGAGTAAAATTTTGTTTGAAAATTACTTCGCCTTACAAATATTACATGCAAAGCGTAAACATTGATAACAAGATAAGTTAGGAACCTACACCTAAAGAAAGTTAGAATGTACAGTTCCCCAGAGGGCCCCAAAAGTTAAGTTATTGTAGAAATGTTTTGTATCAAAATTAATCGCAATAAACAAAAAAGGAATTTTGCATTCGTACGAGTGTGATCTTTTCAAATTTGGAATTGATTTTAATTCAAAATATCAAATTTAAAAATAATATTTTGCATCCCAAAAACATTGTCTCAACTGCTCCTAACCGTCTAGAGCCAGGGAAACTATGGCATCTCCAATTGGGGTATGGTATGAGGTCGAAGGTAGTGGGCAGGGAAGGAGATGGAGAAGAGGAAGGTTGAAAAGTACCTGGCTATTCAAATTTGGTCACCGAACACGGCTAAAACCATTTCAACCAACGTTTCGATTCTGAATGGTGGTCTTTCACTAGGGCGATACTTGGAGTATCTACCACTCTGTACCTACTTATAATGTATTTAGCAGACAGAAAGCTAGGAGTCCACAATGGAGTGCTTATACCAACCCTGATGTATGTATGGCAGTGAGCCATGATAATGGTAGAGAAAGGGTGAAAGCAGACTGATTGCTGTGGAAATGAGATCCCTGAGGCGTATGTGCGGTAAAACCATGCATAACCGTGTTAAAATGTGTATATTCGGAAAGAATGCGAGGCTGATGTAAGCGTAATGAAAAAGATCAAGAAAGGGACACTTAGATGGTTTGGAGAAAGGAGTGTGAAAAGAATATATGACGCAAAAGTGAATGGAAGAAGAAGTCGGGGACCCCCGAGGAATACAACGTGGCACAATCGAGTGAACCAAATACTTGAATCGGGTCATGTGAAGTGTCAGAATAACAGAAAAGTATGTATGAGATCATGTATGAATGTGAATGAAGCAAGCAGTGTCTGCCCCGACAGAGTTATTTGGCGATATGCCCTCTCTGCCTACCCCTACGGGGAAACCACGTGTTGCTTAGTTAGTTAGCAGACATTATTCTATATTTGAGGTGGGTGGATTATAGCAACTAATATATTTTCATGGCTAGTCAAGAGAAATAGTAGCATTTACAGCGCCCTTGAGGTGATTTTTCACAAAAACGGCGTTATACAAATCATTATATAATTCAATTGAATTAAATTTAATATTATTATTATTGAGTTCTGCTATTTTAAGTTTTTATTTTTAGTTTTTAGTGACAGCTGTTTCGGCGTTTAAGGCCATTGTCAAACTGGCCTTAAACGCCGAAACAGCTGTCACTAAAAACTAAAATAAAAAACTTAAAATAGCAGAACTCAATAATAATAATATTAAATTTAATTCAATTGAATTATATAATAATTAAAATGGAGTTCTACAAATTAAACACAAAAACTATAAATAGTTATACAAATCATCCAAATATTATAATTATTCTTAATATGGTACAGATTGACAATAAAATGTTAAAATTTAATGATGTAGAACAATATGTTTCATTACTATGGCAACACCTAGAAACATAGATTTTGGAATAATTATAGTACATGAGATTGTGCTTGAGAATTTGACAGTTACGAATTAGACAAGTAAATGTCATAACTCAAACTTTTTCAACACTTTTCTTATATATTTAATTATTTTGCTGTAAGTGCGCGCTCCTTCTCATACCTTTTAGTTTGAAAGCATCTAAAAATGGATGAAATTATCAACTGCCCGATAATTTGAAATTATTGCCAATTTGCATTACGTTATGAAGTATTTTCTACAATCTAGTAAATAGCAATATGTTTCACTCGGTCGGTTGAAATCTATTTTACGTTCGACTAAAGCAGTTAAACTGTGGTTTACCATAATCAAACTAAATGAAACAATCGTTGGTAACAATTTCCAAACTAATACTAATTATCTAATTGAAATATCAACTTACTTAACCAAGTTCTCTTAACCTCTAGTGTGCCAGTGAGTCCTATAGGACCCGGGCATTCATCATTATCTTTTCAGGAGTTTTTTTTTCGGTAAAACCTATTGTTCGCATACTTAAATGAACGATTATTGCTTGACTATAAATAATCAATTCATTTAAATATTTTGCATTGCGTTAAGGTCGGTACAAGTCAAGTAATAAATATTTGAGGTTTGCTTACATCAGTACGGTTAAAAAAATGATTTTGAAAGTGGCATTACTATTTGTATTTACAAGAAAACCTCATATAATTTGTAAGGAAATGTATTCAGCTACACAAAAGTACAATAAAACGAACAAAAAATATTCATGTTTCGTCAAACTTTTCTTAGTAAGATAAGAATTAGAGATTAGAAAAACCAAATCTCCGAATATAAGTAGCTATTCCAGAAAATCAACTTATATCATTGGCCCACAATTTGAAAAAATACAGAAACAAATTATCTGAGAAGATAACATAATTTACAAAAATATTATTCTGTACAATACAAGTGAGTTAATTTCGAAACTACAGTCAGCAAGGTACGAAAGAAATTGTGCCTTGCGGGAATCTGTCATTCTATAGGTTAAAACGGACTACAGAAAGCTGATTTTTTTACGACACTGGCAAGGATAGATAGGAAGTTTGTCTAACCTCCAAACTGTCTGACTTTATTAGTGTTATCGTGAAAGTTATAAAAACGTACGCACCATATCTTCGTATTTGACACGAAAACTCCTCGGCAAAAGAATAAAAAAACCCAAAAAAATATTTTCTAGATTTAAGGCAGTTTCGCTTTATTTGTTTACGGCACTCTAATGCCATTCACATAAAGCTGCGAAAAAACAGAATATTACACATGAGAAATAATTTAAGAAAGAATGAACACATATCACATGTAATAAAAGAATGAATACATATTACATGTTCAATATGCTAATATATTCGTTTTGGGGGGTAGTCAGAATGGTTCAATTTACAGATTCTTCGCCTACACCGAAATCTTCCTAGATTTGATCAAAAACTCTCTTTCTCTCCTGGAACTCTGTTTCTCCCAATATTAAAGGATTTCTCCCTTTTCGCCACTAGCACAGCCAGCGAAGGTTTTTTTAATGCTTGGTTTTGATCGACCGACTAGGTCTAGTATGCAGAATGGATGATTTAGGCTTTTTTTTCATTCTTAATCTTCAGACTTACAACATACAATATATTAGGGATGCCATCGCCCCTCTGGCTCCGGGCAGTTGTGAGTCTTGTGCGGTTGTATCGGACGTGATACGCCCCATTTTCTATACCTAGATTAAGTTCATATGTCTTGTGTTTTTGCCTGTACGGACGACGTAGTCTCTAGAGGCGTAAAAGGGAAATGACCGGCCTGCGCAAGCAGCCTCTCCTTTTACGCCACCAAATGACCCTACCTCGTGCGTACAGGGCTTTGCGTCGCGGGTACCCTCCCCGGGCCCCGCTCGCTCACCCCTGCCTCACGCCGGTCGCCAAGCTCGGCCGGCCCCTGATTGGTTGGGACCCAAACACCCGCCAAAGTGAGGCAGAACTTCTGTGAAACACAAGCATATGCTCACTTGTATGTCGATTACCGTGAATGCAGGGAGAGGCTCCAATAAACGAATTATGCAAGCCTACTCACCTGTATTCACGGAATCCAATGTGATAACCTAAATTGATTCTTGGCATCTGTATAAAACGCTATTTGGCTGCAAAGGTCAACTTGTAGGCCTTTGCAGCCCCTCTGTACATCTCAAACATTTTTCTGTATCTAAAATAAAAATTCAGGCGAGCTGCGAGGTAGTTTAATCGAAGGAGAAAGAGGTGGGCAAGAATCTAATTTTTTGTACTCAGACGTACAAAATTATCTCAACCCTCAGCGGTCCGCGGAAAATCCCGCGGGCCAAACAGAGGCAACTCTCTGCCGTTGGCGGCACGGTACCGCTGAGGAATTAGAGATAAAAATTTCCCTAAAAATAAATGTCTTCACCGCTCCATCGACTCCTTCTTGGACTTGCCCGCCTCTGCGTCTCCGCTGCCTCGCTGCCTCGCCCGCCTTCTACTGAGAATCTGGAGTTTTATTCTGCACCCTTGGCCCTCTCTCCTGCCACACGACTCCAGACTTCGAAGCGGAAGGACCGGCAGCGATCGCCAGACCGGCGGACAAACAAATACTCCATACAAAAAGTCGCCTTTCAAGCGCATACTTTATACTCAGGAAAAGTCGAATGGTCCCCGTACAACTGAAACAAGCCGAAGCAGGTCCAGCACACTCTCTTCTGACGCGGACGTGTGTTTACAGAACACGTCCCGTACAGCGGTATTCACACATAAAAAAATATTAACATTTGATGACCGTATGTAGAGCAGGGCCTTACGTGTAAAACTATTATGACAACATCTTGAACGATAAATCAATCTACAACATTAGAGAAATTCTATGAATGTCCATACTGTGCAGAGATTCAATTATTTATTTATCTTCAACTTTCAAAGCGCTCGAGTGAATAACAAACTATCTTGAAAATGACTTACGAGAGACGTGTCATATTTGTATCTTTAATTTTTTTCGGGAATTCGTATTTGTGTCACGTGAAAACCTTCAGAGTATTACGATTGCTTTTCAAATTCAAATATTCCAATATTTTTTACTGTATCAAAAAACCTATTAAAATAGACATATCTTTGTAGCAACGTCCCAGTACGAAAGACATACACAATAAAAATGTTATTTTTCTGTAATGTGGGGGAGGTAAGTACAATTTTACATATCCCATAGAGAATATACATACAAGCAAGGTCGTTAAAAATATATGAAATAGGGAATAGAATAAAAAAAATATTAATAAATACAAATGAAATTTCATTTGTAAGCTTGTGAACTTTTCAAATTTGGAACAGAATAATTGAAATTATCAAATGAAAAACAAAAAAAATCTTCACACATCCCTACATACCTAATAAACTACCTAATGCATTTAAGCAGATATAATTTTATATTTGAAATGGGTGGTATTGGATTTCAAAGTGACAATTTCTCAATTTCATGTTTTTCATCTAGTTCCTACCTTATCCAACCATTTAAAGGCATAGAAAATTAAATGCGGTGTTTTGTGGTGATTCGTTTTGTTAACAATACAATTGTGTAAGAATAATCAAAAACTTCCACTTCAACTATATCGGTGAGTGAATGGTTTTCCGTATTCCCTTCATTCCAATAATCTTTCCACATTCATAAATATACTCGTACACTTCCATCAAGTAGTATAGCTTATCGTTTTGCAGTCCACTATTTTCCAAATTCATCTGAAGTTGAAAACACATTCGGTGTTTTATCGCAGCTTCGGATCCAACAGGTGAATTAAAGTAACCATTTATTTTTTGGCAAGTCAAGTTACATCCCGTGATTTTTCACGGGTAACAACTCGTGTTAATAATATTACTATAAATGACGAGATTTTCGCGTTGGCTGTGAATGGTATGATAAAATGCTTAGAGAACAAGGTATTTGAAATGCAAAATATTCGGAATGTAATATTTATTATTTTACTTGAACATATTTTTTTTATGGTTGGTATATTGCCCATCCCACTAGGCATAAGCCTGTGTGGGAATGAAAATTTGCAAAGGTATTTTTTTAGCTACATAGTGAATGTTAATTTTGAAAATATAGTACCTACATAGTAAAAATAATATAAATACATGACAATTTTGAAAATATAGTATCAACATGATAAAAAATAATATAAGTACATGACAATTTTGAAAATCTACATGATAAGAACTGAATTAAAGGTGAGTTATGATATTGCTTTCGAAGGAGCTTTTAGCTTGTATATTTCTTATGTTGCTGGGCAGAGAATTGAATTGTTTAATGGCGTTGTATTTAAAGTTTTTTTTGTCCGTAAGCGGTTTTATAGGCTTATTAAAGAATTTTATGTGTGACTGCCTTAAGGTTCTAGCAATTTTCCTTTCTTCAGACATATGGACATTATTAAATTAGTGCAATGGGATATTTTGTTAGTATAGTTGTTCGAAGCTTAGGACGTCTAGCTCCTTAAAAACAAATTCAGTGCTCGTCCCTAAGGGAAACTCAAAGATAACTTTCAGAATTAATTTTTGGATGTTTATTAGAGGCTCCAAGCAATTGTTGGTAGCGCTTCCCCAACTGATAATGCCGTATTCTAGATTGCACAAGTGCACAGTAAACTTTCCCTAGTTGATTTTTTATTAAATTTTTGTCTTACATTAAAAAAAAAAATACACGAGTCTCCTCAATGTTGTTATTAGGAGATCATCCATATATATATGCCAAGGTATTTTATGTGTTCAGCTCTATTTACAGAAGGAGAAGTGCATATATTTGACAATGTTTTACAGCTATGCTATGTCAGTTTATGTTGTGGTGGTAATGGATTGCTTGTTATTCTAAAAGTTAGGAATATCGTTTTTTCTGTATTTAGAGTTAAAATGTGTGAATCAAGCCAAATTTTGACAGTATTTTAACTATTTTCAGCCATAGTAAAAACTTTATTCCAAGTGTCATCGGCAAATGCAGTAATCTGTTCATCTATTTTCAGGTTACATAAATCATTGATATACCATATATTAAAAACAGTAAGGGACCTAAAATGGTACCCTGTGGGACACCCCATTCCACTATCAAAGGGTGATTAAAGATAGTATTTATTCTGACACGTTGTGTCCGGCTTGATAAGTAACTTTTGAATACTTGCACTACTATATCAGATATTCCTATTTTTTTAAGCTTAGCTTCAAGTATTTTATGGTTCACAGTATCAAATGCCTTAGCAAAGTTGGTAAAAATAGCCATACATTTGTTTCTTCTATCACCATTTTGTATGATGTAGTCGGTAACGCTAGCGATAGCGTCCGAGGTGGATATTTTTTTGCGAAAATCATACTGGTTTGGAGAGTTTTTTTTTTAATTCAAGGTAAGCAGTGATTTGATATCTCAGTAGACCCTGCAAACATTTTGGATAAATCACTAAGGACACATAATCATATTGGCCTATAGTTTGTAATCTCTGATTTTGATCGCCCTTTAAAAATTGGTGAAATAATCCCTTGTTTTAGGATATTTGGAAATAATCCCCGAGAGAAACTCTTATTTATTAAATATTTAAGTAATAAAGCTATCTGGTTTCCTAATGACTTCAGTAGCTTACTGGAAATTTTATCCGGTCCGGGTGACGTCCTTTCTTTTAGAGAGTCTGTTTTTCATGATTTCATCCGCTGATTTATCAATATATTATATTAGACTCACTGCATATTCACAAGAAACAGATTTAACAGGAGCAAAAACTTTATGCCATCGCGCACTAGTCGATTTCAGTTGCACGATTTTCGCGGCACGCTTTTGGCGGAACGTGGGTCTGCGATATTCATATTATAACTAGTTTTACCACCCAGCTTTATCCGGCTTCGTCAGGGGTTTTTACACTTTTCATAAAGAATATGTATAACTACATGCATGGTTACATTTACAGTTGTCAATTTAAAAAAACATATCGTCGCTGGAAAGGAAAGAGGGTTTAAGGGACACTTTAGTCATAATTGTATTAAATATGCAGTTTTTATCAGTTTTTTCTACGCTGTGACTCTCGTTTGAGCCTGAAGCCTTTGTGACCCTTCAGCCATCAAAAATATATTTACTATTCGGGAGAAAGCTTAACAATCGACTCAAGTAACAACGTTTTTTTTTAGCTTTTTGTCCCTCCTGGTAACTCAGTGAGAGCATTGAGTTACCTGTAATAAAGTATTACCTATTATTAATGGTGTATTTGTTATGAAGTGTAAGGTGATTGTGTGAATAAATCACTGTAAATGTGTATTTTTGCTTTAAGAATCAGCAACCAAAAATACAAACTTTTTGGCTTTCCGATACAAGCAATACTAAAAATGATTTACCTGTCAATTGTATTTGGGTAGTTAGAGAAATGTCTAATGTTTCCAGTGAATACAGTTTATAAACAGTAATATTTTAAAGTATTTATGAAATGCATACTGGAATTATAGGTAAAAGGTCGAAAATGGCTCCGCTGGTTTTCAAAATTCACCTTTTACTGACATTTTAGTATGTTTCTCATAGAATTTTAAAGCTTACAGCTTAACATTTGTATTCACTGGAAACCTTGGAAATTTTCCTAACTGCCCATTTAGAATTTACAAATAAATCATGTGCCGTATTGCTTGTATCAGAATGCTACAATGTGACGTTTAGCATCACTTTGGGTGCTGAGCCTTAATGTGATGCAAACACCTAACCCAAATGACCCACACCGACGATATTACATAAGATTATTTAGAATTTTTTTTTTATTATATCGTCGTTGGAAAGTCAAAAAGGCTGAAGCGCCATTTTGGGAAGTTTACGTCTGAGCATTTTAAAGTTTTTTGTTTTACAATTGTCTTCAGTAACTTGTTGGATTTTGAAAAAAAGTTAACCCGGAGATGCGGGAGACCAAGATCATCTAGACAGTACATAAAGGCGGTGTGATATTTTTGTTGTCTCTTTCTTTCCCATGGTGTACGACGTAAAAACCCGGAGAAAGTGATTTATCGCAAGTTTGTAAAGGTTGGGTAAAAAGAATTAGCTCTCTCTCCATCCATCGTTACTCCAAGGTCATGACCATTGTTCTTTTTAGTTTATGCCTTTTTTCTGTTTCATATTTGTGTTTTAGATAATTCATATTATTTCTCATATCATTTATTTACAAGAATTTTTCATTTTTTTACAGAGAGTAATTAATGAATCAAAGAAAATATCAAGTGTCAGTTCAGATTGTTCAGAACATCCTCCTTTATAATGCAAATCTCAGACACAGAGTCAGTATTCCCTCCCTGTTTCCCATGTTTCGGTGATTGCAACTCGTTTGTTAAGATAGCGAATCCATCAGTCGGTTGTATGTACACTAGAAGCGGAAACAAGACTCAAAGGCAGGGTGTATTTCCAGCATGAATAGAGTCCGCACTGATATTAGTGCTTTGATGATATCTGCGAGCTATGCACGGAACGACAAATTTCTGAGAGACAAGCTTTGAAAACTAATGGAATGTTCTACTTTTATTTATTTTATAGTAGTTACTTTGTACATTCAAGTTTACAAGTAGCTAATTATTTCATGTAACGTCATGAAAAATAAATAAAAATAAATGTAAGAATCAGCTAAATTTTATGTTGTTATAATGGTGATTGTGTCCTGCCAGAAGTGCGCTGCCAGGTAAGTATGATGCTGCATATTTATATAAACTAAGAATTAATATTGAGTAGAAATTAAGATTTGTACAGCGCCCTTGAGGTTATTTTTCACAAAAACGGCGCTATGAAAATTATCCAAATAATATTATTATTATTGAAAAAAAAATGTTTCTTCATTCATTTGTTTCAATTTTTTCTTTTTTTACGTGAAACCGCACAAGAGTCTCAACTGCTCCCGACCGTCTAGAGGCAGTGAGACTATGGCATCCCCAATAGGGATATGTTGTGAGGCTGAAGGTAGTGTGGGGGGAGGGGATGTTTGGGAAGTGCCTGGCTATTCAGATTTGGTCACCAAACATAGTTAAAGCCATTTCAAGCAACGTTTCAATTCTTAATAGTGGTCTTCCACCAGGGCGATACTTGGAGTATCTACCACTCTGGAATGTGCCGAAAATATGCTATATATTTTTTTTGTATCAATTAAATGTGTAGTGACACATATTAATTGAATAAAATGTATTCGCGACCTCTAGATTCGTAGTCGAGCGTCTAACCACTCGGCCATGCAGGCCGTCAAAAATAAAATATCGTCTGCTAAAGTCTTGGATTAACGATATAAGGAGGTATGGCTAAATATTTTTACTTAACCTATACACAAACTTGCGATAAATCACTTTCTCCGGGTTTCTTCGTAAACCGTGAGAGAGAAAGAGACAAGACAAGTTCTCACATAATATAGCACCACCATTCGGTATGTAAGCATGTTCTCCGTTTCCCGCGTCTCTGGTGACTCCGCCCACTACGTTTTGAAATGCGACATAACTGGACATAACTCAACGGTTTTTTAGGTTTAATGCTATATTTATGTTTATAACAATACTGTGAAAAAGTTGTTTTATAAATAAACAAAACATTGTGTCGACATGTGCTATGAATGGTTGTATAAATACCCTAGCCCTGGTCCTAGGCACGCCCAGGTCTAGTCGATTCAGGTGAAAATTATCAATACTGACTACAGAAGCGCTCCCTACTCTATATTATTGCTCTGAGGCTAAAATACATTAGAGGTAGGTACTTTATTAGGTAGGTAGGGATTTAAAAAAAGATTCTTTTAACATTTTGAAAATTCATTGAAATTTGAAATGTTCACACTCGTACGATGGTGTGAACTCACAAAGGAAATTATCTATAGTTAATATTATTTATAGATATTTTTTTATAATTACCTAATAATAATAAAAATAATAATTGGATGATTTTAATAGCGTTGTTTTCGTAAAAGAAATATCATCCCAAGGACCCTTTCCAGCATAATTGACATAACCTACAACTTAATCACTAAAACTAATAACTAGTAACGTTTCAATTATAACTATTAACTATGTACTTACAGTAAAAACTTATGATTAGTGACTTAGAATATAGACTAACAACTAAGACTTTTTAATATCAACTTAAGCCTAATGCTTAAAACTAGTGACTTAAAACAACATATTAACATTAACAAATATGTGTAATGGTTGTTGTACGTACTGTCAAATTAATTTCAATCTAGGGAAAAATAGGAAAAAGCAATAGTAAAACTAATGGATAAACTAGTATTGAATAAACAGATAAATCATTTGTAGTATTGCTTGTACTAAAAGGCTTAAAAGTGTATAATTATTCGCTCTACATGCCCAAACAATCTAAGCGTTCCTTTCTTCATCCTATACATTACGCTCAGCATCAGCTTTGCACTTTTTTCGGATATCCACATTTTAATACGGTCACACGTGGTTTTGCCGCACATACTTCTCAAGGATCTCATTTTCACAGCTTTCTCTGCCAGTTCCGTGCCTCACTGCCATACATCAGGGTTGGTATACGCACTCCATTGTGGACTGCTAGCTTCGCTTCTTCGGACTTTTTTTTTATTTGCGCCAACAGCGTTCAGTCCTCTATTAATGAAGTTTCCTGCATTCACCCTTCTTTCAATATCCTTATCAGCCTTTCCATTTCTCGCAAACATACTTCCTAAATACACAAACTCATCCACTTGCTCCAAGTATTCATCATTCACAACTATATTGCACGCTGTTTTCGTACTCTCTCTTTCAAACACCATGACTTTGGACTTACTTACATTCATCATCAACTCATTTTGCTTACGCACTTGTTATTGTAAAAGTTCAAACATATGTATATCTATGTTTTTACCAATATATCCTTGTATTTAGCGAAATGCTTAAGAATTAGAATGTGTGTGTGTACAAAATAGTGGAGAAGGCCAAATCCCACCCTGAAATGTAGGTAGCTCCGCGATGATGAAATGTCCAATTTTGAAGCATTTTCACGCTTTTTTAGGAATTTCACCACTTTGCTTGGGCAAAGTTAAGGTTTAGTTTTATTAAAGTTAAATCGAATTTTAAGATTTCAAAGACCCAATCACGTCTGATTACGACTAAAAGGATCGTAATGACATACAGTCTCCTTCAACGGAAGCAATCTTCCCGAGGAGCCTTTCATTTAAACGTTCGCTGAGTGTAATTTATTTTTCTTCATTACTCATTAAAAATATTGTGAAGTGTTTATTTTGCAAAATTGTTGCCATGTGAAAATATGAAAAAAATATTAAACAATTCTTGAAAAACTTATATTTTCGTAGAAAGCAATCACTTTGTGGTTTGGTATATTTAACGAAAATAAAATAATAGCTTTAAATCAAAAAGTTTTAAGTACAACGCCACTAAGCAATTCAATTCTCTGCCCAGCACCATCAGATACATACAAACCAAAAGTTTCTTTAAAAGCAATATCATTATTCACCTTAAAAACCAAGTTTAATTTAGTTCTTTATATATAGATTCTATATCTTCAAATTTGTCATTTACCTATATTAATTTTGTTTTATGTAGCTAAAAAAAACATTTTTGCAAATTGCCATCGCAACACAGGCTATGCCTAGTGGGATAGGCAATTTGCCAACTAATAAAAGCTGTGTGTTCAAGTAAAATGATAAATAAATAAAATGAAAATAAAAAATAAAATTAAAAAAATACCTTCAATAAAAGCACCGGTGCTCATATTCTCCATAAAATGGTCATGGCAACAGATAAATAATTAAGGAGCACTAGAAATAAAGAAAGCCACTAAAATTTATATTCAAATTTGTCCAATAGTCCAATATTAGGTACGTTTCCCGTAAATTCATAAAAATTCTTATTTTTATTTTATCACGTTCTCAGTTGACATTTTGCCTTTTTTATTGCATATTATATGTCTCTTTCTCTCTGTTCCTTTGTTATAATTTAAATGTTATTAATTTGTATTCTTGCTGTTCTTTTATTTTATTTTATATTGTGTTCTCGCCATGCATGTGTGATTGTATATAACTACAAACTTTGTATTTTTAGTTTAGTTTAATTTTGTGCACTGATGATGCTTAGGCTAAGCGAAACCGGTCGGTCATAAAAATTTAAATAAAATCCGTGGTCTCTTACAAAGTTATTATTTAATTTTCATTACTTAAAAGCTAAGTACCAATGAACCGTCTTTCATAAAAAAGCCTAGCTTGATAACTAGGTTGAATTTTGGCAAAATTTGTATACAATTCGCGGACAAAAAAAGTCTTGTTCACACAGAGTTTTTATTTTCAAAGGGAAAACACAATTTCACTGTAAGAAAAAATGCTTCCAGCCCTAGGCCAAGCTTTGTTCATGTTTTCTTATTCAAATAGAAAGAGTTGCCCGAGCGCGGTCAGGCAAATTCAAAGTTCGCGAAAGCGCTGAGGCATTTACCGTATCTATGTCAACCTCAGAGTAATAATATGCAAGAGAGAGCGCTACTATACACAGTTTTTATGAGTTTTGCCGGACTCGGCTAGACCTGGGCGTGGCTAGGACACAATATTTGTCATTGCCATTAAGTTTTTATTTATTTAGCTGAAAAATCATTTTTAGTAAAAAATATTATAATAATAACATCAACCACCGACCGGCATAATCCAATAAGCACAGAAAAACTCCATACCTTTTTGATCTCCAATAAAAATCAATCCAACCACGTTAATTTTTTTTAATAAACATTCACGTCTTTTATTTTTGTATAAGCTTAGAACGTAATGATTAGAGTCTCGTGGGTTAACCGTACGCGCAGTGTAAGTGTACGCACCAACGTTTGTGACAAGTTCGTCCATGATTCACATCTGATAATTCCTTAATTATATGACCCTTAGAGTTGCCTCGAAGCAGGTTATGTGTACAGTGATCGCTACGTTTAAAATAAAAATTTACAGATTTTTTCTTTTTTTTTTTACCTCTGTTACTAATGTGTGCTATTGTGTAACCAACTGCGATGTGGTCTATGACAATTTTGGGTCAAATAGTGTTAGTTTCACGGGTGCAAAGTGGTTATTCTCATACAGATAACGATTAATCTGATTTTTTTAAGTTTATTTTATTTTTGTGTGATAGGGTAAGGGTGCGGGGGTAAGTGTGCGCAAATTTTAATAAAAAAATCCTGGTGTAAAAATAGCGTGCAGTTACCCCACGTGACTCTATGATATTAATTATTGAAACAATACAAAAAAAAGAAAAAATCATAAAAATAATATTAATGACTTTTTTTAAATATTTAAGAAATACAAGATGGTGAGACTGGCTAGTGTGATCACTTTTTTAAGTAGAAATTTTTTCTTCTTTTTCTGTGTGTTTTTTTTAATTCTCTGAATTTTATTAACATTTTTACAACAATGAAAACATTACATCCTTGTTTTACAGGACCATTCATTCACGGCCTCAATACCTACGCTATCTTGAAAACATTCGTAAGGAACAAGGAAGGTTTATTTATATTCTTACCATTTTATCTTTTTTGCTCATTTTTCTTTCCCGAACGCACTTTAGACCGAAGAAAAAAGTGTACAATATCATTTGGAAATCGTTTTACAGCATTAATTGTATTATCATTGAATCGGGTCACAGTAAAAACCCAACGGCGATAGACAAATATATTATTTATTAGAGATAAGGCGCTTTTTTACTTCCACTAAAGGCTTATTCCTTCTCCTGCCAGTAGTGTTCCACGGATTGCTTTAAGACTATCGGATTTGTGTTTCTTCCAATTAATATTTATAAAACATCCCTTGTCCTATGTCTCCTGGTTCTATTCTTAATCCTGTGTTGGTATTTAATTCAAGCATGATAAACAAGATTAAGAAAGAAATGTCTAGATGATTTGAACAATTTGATAATTTGGCGATGGAAGAAAATGCTCAGGATACCATAGACAGCTAAAGCTAGGCTTTTAAATAGGTTATAACTGTCTGCCTACAACGTACTTATCTTTAGATACTTTGGAAATGTTGCTAGCCAAACTGAGAGCTCGAACCTGGAGATTTGGTCACAGGCAAAGTGAGGAAGATCACAGATGCGTTGGGCTGAACAAGTATTACAGGCGTCCGGAACGTCGGTGTCCGTAGCTCTACATACGGCACATGACCGTGAGGAGTTGTGGAGCCAGGGTAATTTTAGTGAGGTTCATGAACCCCAGCAATGAGGCAACGACTCAAGAATATGAAGATGATTTGGACATGTAGAGTGAATTGACGGAAAAAAGGGTGTTGGGAGAATAATATGATGCTTCAGAACTGCGTAAAAGCTGCGCAGAATCAGGAAAATAATATTTGAGGGAGGGCCACGTTCAACGCTTTACTCCGAAGACTGACGAAGAAAAGAGTTGACTTTTTAAGATATTTCTGTGTTTTTAGAAATGACATGCCGCTCTTCCGAAAAGAATGCAAGGCTGATGTAAGCGTAATGAATAGAATAAAAAAGGGACGCTTAGATGGTTTGGGTACGTAGAGCGAATGAACAAAGAAATAAGTGTGAAAAGAATATATGACACGAAAGAGAATGGAAGGAGATGTCGGGAACGCCCGAGGAAATAATAGCTACAAAATAAAATTAAAGGCGTTATTTTAGATATGTAGAAAAATATATATGGAGTGTACAAATAACAGAGTACAATGCATTTAATATACTAAGAAAAGATTTTATAACTAAGCAGTATAGATAAACAGTAAATACAAGTTAAGCAAGCAGCAATAAAACTTGCTGTTTAAAGACAGTTTCGCTGATGCAAAAAATATCGATATCCGAAGCGATTCGATTCAACAGCAAGAGTGCCCTCCCCACCGACATGACCATTGGCAAGTTAGCCCTGCAGGCCGGGAGATAAAACAATCTATGCTGTCGATGACGGCGATAACTATCGGGAACATAAAAGTTAATGCTCTCCATGATAGCTAAGTTTTCGAAGCATCCACGTATCAATTTGAAGAAGTGGGTGACGATGTACACATCCCTTCTGATCCGCAGATGGTTCGTTTCGAGCATACCCAACATAAAGTCAGTCGGATAGAGCCACGGGTAGTAACCGTACTCCCTCAAGTAGAGAAATCTCAGAAATTTCTTCTGAACCCTCTTCAACATGAGGGAGTGGTCAAATTAATCAAATACTTGAGCCGGGCCGTGTGAAGAGTCAGAATAACAGAAGAGTGTGTATGATACAATGCACGAATAAAGCAAGGAGTGTGGGCCAAGACCGAGATGTTTGGCGGTCCGTACTTTCTGCCTACTCTTGCGGAGAAACGGTGTGATGGTTGGTTAGTTAGATATCATACCGCTTATAGCTTCATCGTAAATTCTCCCTCTTTCCCATAAACGATGTGTGTACATAAAAAAGATTATAAAAGACCTTCCAGCTGCAAGACTGTTTGGGCTCGTATCGCATTTAAGCAAAATCAAACAGATCTACTTTCAAATTAATCTAGTACGGTAGTAACCTTAGAGTACATAGAGTGGTACCTATCCAAGGCAGTGTGGTCAGTTTTTGACGATTTTTTCCGGACTAGAAAGACCTGGGCGTGGCTAGGACCATGGCTAGGGTATTCGTATATCCATTCATAGCAAATTTCGACATAATATTTTTGTTTATTCGTATAACCACCTTTTCACAGTATTGTTATCAACAAAAATATAGCATATAACCTAAAAAACCGTTTAGTTGTGTCAAGTTAAGTCGCGTATGGAAAAATGTGGGCGGAGTCCCCGGAGACGTGGGAGACCAAGATCATCCTTACAGTACATAAAAGCGGTGTGTTATTTTTGTTGTATCCTTCTCTCTCATAGTGTACGAAGTAAAAACCCAGAGAAAGTGATTTATCGCAAGTTTGTATGGATTGGGTAAAAAAAAATAGCTATCTCTCCATAGATTGTTACTCCAAGGTAGTAACCATACTTTTTTATAGTTAATTCCTCACAAGATTCCCAACTGCTCCCAAGCGTCTAGAGCCAGTGAGACTATGGCATCCCCAATTGGTGTATGTTGTGAGGCTGAGGGTAGTGAGGAGGGGAAGGAGATGGAAAAGGAGGGTTGGGAAGTACCTTGGTGTTCAGATCTGGTCATTGGTCACAGCTGAAGCCATTTCAAGCAACATTTCGACTCTGAATGATGGTCTTTCACCGGGTGATACTTATAGTACCTACCACTCTGGAACGTGCAGCAAATATACTTTTTGTTATGTTTTATCAATTAAATGTTTTATGGCACATATTAATTAAATAAAAGTTAATGGCGCACGCCGGGTTAGAACCCGCGACCTTTGAATTCGTAGTCTAGCGTCTAATCAGTGGACAATGGAGGCCGTCAGTACATATATTTAATCAAAATAACAACTCTAGCATGTGCTTTGGTAAATATCACAAACATTAGTTACATTCAAATGTTTTTTAGCGAGAGGCCACAAAAATTTAGCAATTCAAATTAGATTTAAATCTACAAAGAACATAAATTAATTCACCACGATCAATTTGCATACAAATGGAAAACTAAGGTCAGTTATAAATTACAAATAAAAATGCTTTTTAAACAGGCTTATTAAAACCGTTTTTTTAAAGCTAATGACTCATCATCATCTGCTTTACGTTATAATATAATTAATCTCTTTTTACAATTATTTTCTTCGGTTCCAATCAATTTCGGCTTGAAAAAAATTTAATCCTGTATTCAGGTGTACAAATGAAAAATAGATTGTAATCTTGGAGTAAGAGCTTATGGAGAGGTGCCCGTGCGAAATAGTGTAGTCAGGTCGGTCGACTTTATACTGACTCGATAGAAAGAGACAAATGCTAAAGGATGTTGGATAGCCTATTAGTTACAGCCCACGTGGAATTAGAACATTTTTAATAAACATATTTGAACACATTAAGCAAAACAATATCAATACACCATTGAAATTATGTATAAAATCAAAATATCACACAAACACCAATGGCAGAAGGTTTGCCTAAATAATGATGTAAGCTTTTTGTTGATTTTATGTCTTTATATGGTTAAAAATGTGAAAATTCTAAAGTTCGGTTAAAAATATTTAAAACCATTGAAAAACCTCTGAAACGTGATGTTTTATAATCTTTGTTCGGTCTTATTTGAACATTCATGCATAGCACATATCACCATCATGTTTCATTTATTTGTATAACCACTGCAAGTTTTTTAGTCAACACAAATACATAAAATAACCTCAAGATCCGTTGACTTAATTTATGCGACTCGTTGATGTGAAGTTAACGCAAAGAGAGAACATTCTTACATACTTAGAAACGCTGCAATATTATGTGAAGACTCTTTTTGACTCTTTCTCTATCATGGTATACGACGTAAAAACCCGGAGAAAGTGATTTAAAGCAAATTTGTGTAGTTTGGGTAAAATATTTATCTCTCCATATATATTCTCACTCCAAGATTGCAATATTAAAATTTAGGAAGTGGTTCGGTGAATTTTTTTGGCTTCAAAATGTATTTCAAAGCATTGATTTGTGTCGTCAGAAAAGAACGGTTTACGAATGACCTGACAATATTTGATTTCATTTCATTTTCACGAATATGGACGGGAAATGTTGTTTGTGCAATGATGGAGCACTTAGCTGGCAGATGATTGAATCAGTCACGCCCGGGTGGGTACCCGACGCAGAGTAGTAGCCGAGATTTATCATGATCGACAACTGCCATCTGTCAATGCATGGTATATACGCGTAAACTAACTGACCTTTTCACCGTTTCCAACGTATGGATCGCCATATAACGTTCATAATTAATTTAATAAATAAGTTGTCACAAATAAATAATCAATATTACTAGCTGAAAAGCGCAACTTGTTTTTACGCTTATCAGTTGATTACGACTTGTTAAAAAACTGAAACGGGCCTAGAATAAACGTTTATAACCGGGACGGTTGAATTGTGACGATGTCAAATATGATGACAGTTTGAAAGACATCAATCATAGTTTATTTATTTATTTATAAATTAACAGACAATTACAAAAAAGACATATAAAACACGAATTGGGAAAAAGAGCAACAGAGAAGGAATAGCACATACATAATAATAAATGAAGCGATGACAAAAATAGGACAAAATAAACATAAGAGAGAACATTAAAGCCACGGTCTAGTCAAAGTTTTGGTAGAGTCGTAAAGAATGACAAAAATCATTTAGACTGCTACCAAAAATATCAAGATCATGTCTTGAGTTAACAAGTATTGATATTCTGGACATTGGAGAATTATACCCATAATTAGTATTGTGATGATTGAGGAACAGCAATTCCTTGTTTCTGAGTCTACGGCAAGGAATGTTGAACTGGATAAGTTAAATGAATTTTGTTAGCAATAATGAAACTGACGACCTCCGTGGTCGGACGGTAAAGACCCTGGGCTACAAATCTAGAAGTCTAGAGATCGTCAAGTCAACAATACAACAATTTATTTTTTTAACGCGTTTCTAAGCGTTAATAAACAACATATTACGCATATCAACACTAAATCTGCATCTAACTTTACCGCACCCTGTATCACTAGTACGCAGTTTTATTTCTCTTCGCCCTTTTGAATAAAATAAAAAATCATTGAAGCCAACTGCCATAAAATGTTTCCTTCCGGTTTTGACACCTTTTTATGCAAAGTGCTCGAGGACTTTTCTAAGGAAATAGTTAAACGTCAAGAAGCAATTTTCAAAATTCGAATATTCAATAGGTATCGTCGTGGGTAGATTTATATATATCGGATAGTAGACACGGTAGAATATCGGATACCATTCTACCCAAAAAGATTCGATGTATAAAGATATGAAATTATTATTCGATTCGAGCTGGAATACCGTCCACGTGGAACCCTTTTAAAAAATATGCTCCGTTTTGTAGATAAAAACTAGAAGATTCGCATTTTGCAGAATTAATAAGGCTTAAAACGTTTTTTTTTTTATTACGGAGGGGATGTATTAATATGACCTTCGAGAACAATTGACATGTAAAACTGGACATTCTAAAGTTTTTATGGATAGGTTTTCTCTTTCTTTCAATTTGCCTCCCGGAATATCATTGTAATTTTTTTAAAGACTGAAAACCTTATTTTGATTTTTGAACTCAATGATGACGCTAACCGTTATTTTGTAGCATTCTAATACAAGCAATACTATAAATTTTTCACCTGGAATTTTTTATGGGTAGTTAGAAAAATATCTGAGGTTTCTAATGAATACTCTTTTTTACTGCAATCCCTTAAATTCTATGAAAAACATACTTAAATTCCAGCAAAAGGTGAAGTTTGAAAACCTGCAAAAGCATTTTTGAACGTTTTACCGAAATTCTAGTATGCATTTTATAAATAATTTAAAAGATTACTGTTTAAGGATTGTGTTCACTGGAAATATTATACATTTTTCTAACTTCTCGTATAAAATCAACATATTAATTATTTGTAGTATTGTTTGTACTAGAAAGTCAGTGCTGACCCATAAACAAACCTACACCGCATTTTATAATTTGATTATTTGTAACAAATTTTGTTGGAGTTCATAACTTTTTAGTTAAATGCACTTAAATTGGATTGTGAACATACACTAATGTTTCTCACAAAGTTGAAGATGATTTTCAGAGTAATGGTGCGAATTAATTTTCTTTTATATAATAATACACTTTTTTTAAATACACAAGAGCCCAGAGAGTCTCAACTACTCGGAGCCAGTGGATCTATGGTATCCCCAATTAAAGGCCGAAAAGATAAGGTAGGAGAAGGGGATCGATCAAAGGAGGGTCAGGAAGTACTTGGCTATTTCTATGTGGTCACTTAACACGGCTAAATCCATTTCAAGCACTGTTTTAAGTAACGAAAATTAAATTTAACATTGTATAAGACCACAGATTTTTATTTATTTTTAATGACCGACCAGTTTCGCCTAGCCTAAGCATCATCAGGTACAAAATTAAACCAAACTAAAAGTACATAGTATGTGGTTATTTATAGCCGTGTATAAAGAGGGAGAACACAATTTAAAATAAAATAAAAAAAGAGAACAGTAAGAAAATTAAATAATAATATTTAAATTATAACAAAGGAACAGAGAGAAAGAGATAGATAATATGAACTGAAAGAGGCAAAACGTAATACAAATAATGGGAAATTTGACGAGTTTTTGGGAAATAAACCTAATATTTGACTAATGGACAAATTTAATTTATTATTGGAATATGACTATTAATTTCAATGGCTTTCTTTATTTCTAGTGCCTCTAAATTATTTAATCTGTTGCAACTACCGTTTTTATGGAGAACATGAGCACTGTTTTAATTTCTAATGTTTGTCTTTCATCAGGGCAAGAGAGTATTTACCACTCTGTTGTAAAATATATATATGTTTTTTATTTCCCATGTAAATGTGTAAATAACTCAAATAAGCCATAGTGTCATTTTGGATTTGGAAAGAAGTTTTCTAACTTGATAACGGGATGATGAAAATAAATTCAAATTGTGTGTACAAAATAGAAATGTCTATACTTTTACCTAAAAAACGTACCGCTATAAATAACCTAAACTTATCATTATTGGGGGTAAAACCATTATGCCACAAAGGCTATCCTAGTTTATATCAAGTCAACAAGAGGATTTTTGTTGTAGGTTGAAGTTTACGACTTCAATAGATTCATCCAGTCCAATAACGAAAATTGTTATTGGAGACATGTATTTTTTTCGTTCATTTTAGTAACTCAGGCCCTTATCCCGGGCCCCTAGCTCGAGCACATTGACACAAGTTTTATCAGCAATTTGGGTTATTTGTAAAAATACCCGAGCACGACTGCAGATTACCGACGAACAAACAACAGTTCACGTCGACATAATCTACTTCATTATTCGACTTGAACGGGAACGTGGGAAGGTTGACAAGTAACCGAGATTATTGATAAAACTTTTATCGATATGTTTGCGCGGAGTATTGGGGGCCTAGTACGATCATCTTGAGTATCGGGTGTACAGCTTTGCTTCCACCGTTTTTTTAGAAATTCGAGGCTATATTGTAAAATCTCGTTACACATTGATGATTCAAAGTATGGTCCATCGCTGGCCACTACTTTCTACCATGTTTTGGGCAGCGTACGAATCTCGCGTTCAAAAAACAGGTCATCTTTTGAAGCGATCCACGAATCGAACCATTTTTTTACATCTTCATAAGACCGAAAGTGCTGATCAGCCAGGTCATGTGCCATTGATCAAAACAAGTGATAGTTAGAGAAAGCAACGTCCGGCGGGTGGGCAGGACTTCCGATCTTAACATTTTCAAGTATGTCTTGACCACGTTTGTAACATGGAGTCGAGCATTGTTAATTAAAATCTACCGCAAATGACGAGAATTTGGCTGGTAATCTGACATTTTCAATCGAGAAAAAAATTATGATGCAGACACGAATAGACTTATCTTTCTATGGGGTTATGTTGACAGATGCCTAAATTTATTGCATGACGTCTATGATTTATTTATTTTGACCACTACTTACCGCCATAAAAAAGCTAAAGCCATCGATAAGAAAACGGCAGAAGCAAAGTTGTACACGTGATATTTATCAGAATCGATACGATAAACTATGCTGTCGACGTTGGTTTATCAATATCGCTAGCACGCCTGGCGCTGCTTAATATCTCGATAGTGTTAATGACACCGGTAAAAAAATACCGTGCGATGGTAACAATGGGTTTTATCTATGACGTAGTCAGCTGTCTTTTTTTCACGTTTTTTTTGGTACCTACATTCAAAGTTAATTTTAAAACGCGTATATTAATTTTTTTTACAACTGTCATCATTTTAATAATAATCACTGATCGCTTAGTAGCCGAGTTTACAAATGCGTCGGGTTCTCTCAGGCGTCGTAGGTTCAATTCCTCTGCTAGCAAAGTTCCCCATCATTCCACGAGAAATATTTTCGCTTACTATCCATCATTTCAGATGGACATAGTTAGACTTACGTCTAGGGGTGGGAGTGCGATTAGAGGACTAAACTATTAAGAGCTTCAACTTAGAAATACGAACAAATTCATAATGCTCAATTATTTAGCTTGTCGAATCCAGTAATCAGATTAGACAACGACAAAACAAATTAGTTTTTTTGAACAAAGAAAAGCTTTCTCCTCCGACAAAAAGGCTTGACTCGAGTCTAGGATGGTTTTAAGCGATATCCTGAAATATTCTGAGAGGGAATCTCAACAAATAAACCTCTGTCTTAGATTTCCTTGGCAGAAGAGATGAACTCTATATCTACAAAAATCGATTAAACGGCTTATTACATTCCCTGTCCTGGCAAAAGAAAAAGGTTTCAAAATCCATTAAGAATGAAAAATCATACGTAGCTCTTTTTTGGGAAGAATTCGTCAAAAATAGAAGAATGACAATTACAATTTTCAACTCCATTATTGCTCCACATTTGTATTACTGTTCAACGATTCATTTCTTGTGTAATGACAGCGAATAAAACAGGTTTCGAATTCTCCAAAATAGAGCAATTAGAATTATACTTAAAAAATAGACATTCAAAAGCAACTAAAATGTCAGAGGAACTAAATTGGCTAACAGTAAAACAGATGCTAACATTAAACACATTGATGTTCATACATAAAATGAAGAACAACTATGTTACCAAAATATTTTTCTGACAAAATTTTCTGTTTATGTACGAGATGTTTATGAATGCTTTTGTATATGCGTCACATACAGTTTACCTACAAGGGAAATTTGATTAGGCACTATAATTTAAGAAACTCTTCTCCTTTGCCTTCTCCATTTCCTCAGGCCTCCCAAGATTCAACAAATAAGAATGCCACGATACTCCTGGCTCCAGGCAGATTGTACTCTAGTGTGTCATCACCACTAAACAGATGATCGCTAGAAGTGTGATGCGTACTCAGAGCAATAATATACAAGAGAGATCGCTGTTGTAGTCAGTTTTTATGAGGTTTGCCGGACTCGACAAGACCTGGGCGTGGCTAGGACTAGGGCTAGAGTATTTATACATCCATTCATAGCACATGTCGACATAATAGTTGACCGGTCGGTAGCTGAGTCCAATTGAGTTCAATTCCTCTGCTGGGTCAGTCCTCCATCATTGCACAAGCAATATCATCCACTTCTTACGACGTTTTTTCGAATATTGTCAAGTTTTTCGTAACCCAGGATGTTTATCTTTCTTTAAAAAAGTATATTTACATTTTTTAAAAAATTTTGTTTTTCGGTATAATTACTTTTTCACAGTATTGTTGTAAACAAAAAAAAAGCATGTAACCTAATAAACCGTTGAGTTATGTTAATTTATTTCGCGTATCAAAACGTGTGGGCGGGGTCCACTGAGACGGGGGACACGAAGAACATTCTAACAATACTTTGAAGGGGTGTGATAATTTGAGAGATTTTGCTGTCTCTTTCTTTCTGATGGTGTACAACGTAAAATTCGGAGAAAGTGATTTGTCCCAAAATCATGGGGTAAAAAGAATTAGCTCTCTCTCCATATATTGTTACTCCAAGGTTTATATCTTTTTTTACTAATAATAAGTCTTATTACAGAAGGAATGCAGGAGTAGTGCAATGTAATACATTTCATAATTAATGTACAAAATAAAGGAAAATCACTAAAAATATATATATATATATTAAAAATATGTATGTTCCACGCAAAGATGGCAGTCATATCGGAATAAAAATTGAAAAAATGATACTAATAATTTTCAAATGAAGAATGAGTACGATTAAAATGGCCGGTTTCTTAAAAGGTCTCTGTGGCTCAATTAGCAGAAGCGTTACTCCCGGATAGAGTAGAGGTTCTAAGTTCAAGTCTCGGTCGTGACCGCTATTTTTTCTGTTTCATATTTACATTGACGATTATTGATATTATTTCGTTGTTGTTGTACTGAACTCGAAGCCTCCGCGCTACTCTTCTCTAAATTTGCATGACGGCCTTCGCGGTCGAGTGGTAAGACGCTCGACTTTGAATCTGCAGGTTGCGGGTTCAAACCCAGCCTAAACAATTTGTATTTAGTTAATATGTGTCATAACACATTTAATTAATATGAAATAATGCATGGTATATTTATGGCACAGTGGTAGATACACTATGTATCGCTCTAGTGAAAGACTACCATTTAGAATCGAAACGTTGCTTGAAATGGCTTTAGCCGTGATTAGTGACTAGATCTGAATAGCCAGGTAATTCACAACCTTCCTCGTTTCCATCTCCTTCCCCTCCTCACTACCTTCAGCCTCGCAACATTCACCAATTGGGGATTTCATAGTCTCACCGTCCTGAGTTGTGGAAAAACAAATCATGGATTTTATTCTTCGATCCATTTTTTTTAAAAGTAAAAAATCGAAAAACACACAAAAACGTGACTAACCTTTCCAGTTGACCACTAATCCAAAATGGCTGATAATGCTAACATATGTGTACCAACATAACAACAAAAAAACGATAATCGAATGTACACAGCCCGCGAAAATTCAAAATTCACCTTTTCTTTTGAACAGGCCATGGTATATACGTACGCTTGCAGGGAAAATAGGTTAAGTGCCTTTAAAAAGGTATTTTATGAATGGCTTCAACTTTGTAAATGAGTATTTCATGAAATAGAAATTGAGCGAAACTATTAATTCACGTAAATTTTCCGCAAATTTGAATTAAATTTTCACTTAATCATTTTTCATCAGCAAGAATAGGACGCTCAACTGAACGACAGTTTAATGAGCGTGAACCATACGCAGACTGGCCACCTTGAGAAGGGTTAACACCAACTGTCAGTTCACAACTGAGCGTTCATTACACACACTGTACTCTGTACCCATCTTAATAACTGTCCAGCGGGCTGTTCCAAAGGTTTCCGTTAATCACGCCAGATTTAAAGTCCTTTGTCCCCTTTTACTAGCTTCCGTGTCAACGCCTCTTCCCTCACACGCAATTAGGTTTAACCCTTTTGAAACATTCTCTTTTCATGGCTTGAAAATATTGACGAAGAGAATATTTTTAAAGTGTTAAAATTTTGTATTTATATTTTAATATATTGTTTGACATATTTAAAGAAATAAAAAAATAGCTTTGTACAACGACCACAAATAGCGAATATTATTTTAATTTTTATGACCGACCGGTTTTGCTCTGCCTAAGCAATCATCAGGGTACAAATCGGTATTTTTTTATCATTTTTGAGTTATTTTATTTTATAATTTGTTATTCTTCTGTATGTATATACGAGCACTTTATTCCATTTTAACGCAAAAATTAATACATATTCTTTGATCCATTTTTTTCAAAGTGAAAAAATCGAAGAACTCGCAAAAACGTGACTAACCTTTCCAGTTGTCAAAAACAAACCACTAATCCAAAATGGCTGATAATGCTAACATATGCGTACCAACACAACAAAAAAAAAAATCGATAGTCGAATGTACACAGCCCGCGAAAATTCAAAATTCAATTTTTTCCTTTTGAACAGGCCTCGTATAAACGTACACATTGTGTTTTTTTGTTTAGCTTATTTGTGTACCCTGATGATGATGCATAGGCTAAGCGAAACCGGTCGGTCATAAAAATAAAATAATATTCTTAATCTATAGAGTTAATTTTGTCATTCCTATATAATTTTTTTATTTTTTATATTAACAATATTTCTCAGGTTTCGAATAACCTAACTATATTTGAATTCTTTCCACTGAAAGAAAAATCCCTAATTGTATGTTCTCTACCGATTTTAAAGAAAACTAATTTTTGCCTTTAAGAATTTTACAACTCCTGGGCCCCAGACAGGTCAGTGAAAATAATTTGTTTTCAAGAAATAATAATGGAAATGTTTGATTAAGAAAATGGAAGTATGATAAGATTTTACCTTATTTCTGGCACACAGACGCGCCCATAACTCTTCAGTGATTTTTTTCCTACTCTTGTCATAAAAAGCCGTAAATTTCACATAACCTAACAAGATAAAGTAATTGACCTGAACTTATATTGTACGAGGTCGATTACATTATCTTGTTAGGTTGTCAATGATTTGTGTTCCAATATACTTTACCGTGTACGTGAAAGATACGAGAAAGAGACAAACGTATATGACGGCATCGCGCAAGAAACTAATACGTAGTCAATTAAAATATTTGAAATGTACACCAGGTCGTGTTTTAGAGTTTAATTAGTAAATGTAAAATAGATTGTACAGGTACAATATATAAATATATAGATTAGTCGTGGCGCTTTCGGAGCAGCCTGACGTGTTTTAGTCTCTCTCGTTATTTTTCGCCAAATAAGTAGGATATTTCACAAATTACTTTTTCAAAATTACATTAAAATTACCGTTGTTGTGTAAAGATTAAGCGAATAAACTCTAAACAATTTTAAAGTGACTAGTTTCGACGTTATTTCGATTTTTAAGAAAATATTTTAATCTTTAAATATCAGTATTTTAAATGCAGTGCCATAGCCCGAGGACGGTCACATGCTTTGATGACCATTGGCCACATGTTTCATCCCTTCAACCGCCAGCCCGGAAACTGGCAGGGGGACGGGGGAGTGTCGATCTCGACCGACTGTTCCCGAACGCGAACGAACCAGGCATCCAACAAATCACCCAAGTGACACCCTTACAGATGACAGCCAGATGACATTCGCCTACGTTGGTCTAAATCTGTTAGGGGCTGCCGCATTCCATCTTACATAAAAATTACAATTTAACAAGATCTGTACAGCGCCCTTGAGGTGATTTTTCACAAAAACGGCGCTATAAAATTCATCCAAATATTATTATATATTTTTAAATCGTATTATCTAACAAAAAAATCATTTGTGACCGCACAGTATAGTGACACTATAAAAAGAATCGTTTGTTCATCAAACTAGTAACAGTGTTCCATTAAAGAATATTCGCGAAGTTTCTTGATTTTTTTTCCTAGATTAGGTGATGCTAGTCAGCCAAAACGTAAAAAAGGGATCACACATCATACGCACGTGAAAACATCACAGAAGCCAGATATCTACGTGTGCGGTTTTTTTTACTTTTTCGCCGGCATTATTTATGAGATAATGGGCCTTGGGGAGTCTCGCGTTCAAGTTTTTTGGGGTGCCTTAATTCGGTCCTTATCGTCATATACCTCGTAAATAACGCTTGTGAAAAAAGTGGAAAAAAACGTAGATTACACTACCTATCAGAGTAGTTCAACAGTACGCTCTGAAGAGTAGAGATGGCGCCACTTTCGTCTGCACTTCTGCTTTTCAGAAGAATTTGATATTTAACACGATTTTTCATACATAGCTTATACTAGCGATGGGAAAAGCTTCACAGATTTGTGAATGCTTCACGAATTGCTAGTTCTTCAAAATGAACCCTTCACGGTGAACAGTTCAATCGAAGTAACAGATCAATCGCAGAATTGGGGGGGGGGTTGCTAGCGATAAATGATTACGCAGTTATTTTTGAATAATACACTCCTCCTTTATTATATAGCAAAAATTATACCGTTTAAACTACTTCTTTCTTTCTTCTATGTGTGTGTTGATTGTCTATTACTAGTTTCTTGTCTATTGTTTCTATATGACAGCTGCTCATATGTTTAAATTGTTGGCGGTATCATGCCTTAAAAAGAATGATGTACGGCAAAAGCAAAATGTAGTAAAGCAAATGTAGTAATTGCGAAATTTCCAGTTTCTGTAAGAGCGATGTGAACGTTTTCAGGGCTTGAGGTACAATTTGAATATTTTTTTACTGTACACAGTTTGACAGTTTGGTTAGCAATAGGGTGAATATTGCGCAAATGACGATTCATATTACAGGCATTGCCCCTTTATGGATATAATTTTTAGAACAAAAAGAACCTGGTAAACCCTAACTTGGAAAATCACCCACTTTTAAAGAACGGCCATCCATAATTTTAGGGTAGAGATTATATAGTCCTATAGACAAAAACAAGCACAGAAATCATAAGCAACTGTCACGGGTACGAGGGAACGGATACAGTTTTACGACATTTTTCTTCGAACTAAAAATCGAAGAATAGGTTCCAATTGAACTGTGGATGATGCAATATTTCAGTCTTTTCGAACGAATGAAAAATTGAAGTTCGAAGTAGATGCCATAGATCGTTCAATCGGGAGTACCAACTTAACCAACTTCAATTGAAGTATTTGTTCAATGAAAATGAATGAAGTTGGGACTGCTGTCAAAAGAAGTACTTCTTTGAAACAGTTCTTTCAAAACCGTCACAAGCTTAAACCAACAAGTTCACCTCTGTTTGAAGCAAAGTTGGACGATATCAGAATCGGGTGTACCTGCGGTTCCAGTTGCCGGTGACCGGCGAGGAAACGGTTATTTATCCAATTATTTTTGGAAAGTAGGAGCAGATTAATCGGTAGAGATTTGAAAATCAAAAAGAACTGGAACTGGTTGGAACTCACCCAAAAGAACGGACAAAGAATATCACCAGCTCTAGTTTGAGGCTACTATCTATACAAATGTGTGAAATACATTTTTACGACATTTTTCAAAAATCGGAACCGGTTCCAGAAGTAGCCAGTTCTTCGGATAAATAATATCGATGGTTACAGTGACTGTCGTGTCACCGGTTCTAAGTAATCAGGGCAGGAATATCGAAAATCTTTAGCAACATCTCAAAGTTCTCCCTTTTCTAAAGATTATCACAAAATATATTAAAGAGTTTTTCATTGGTGAGATCTTATGGAAGTAGTAGACTAAAGGCGTATTTTACCCACTCCCTTATAAGAGGAAATGCATCAGCTCAAGTTCCCACCCTAATAATAAATATCTCAAAGAGATATTTCCCATAAATACGTGTTTTCCACCTGTTTATCCCTTTCACAAACTTCAAAGAAAAAGGTTGTTAACTCTTTCGTATTCAAATCCCACGCAGTAAATTTCTCCTGCACATATCTTTTCAATATGACTTTCATATTGTAATGAATTCTGTGTATTTGATTTTGCTGTTTAATCCTTGTTTTGACAATACGAAAATTTTTTACATCGCACGGCAATTTCTTTTTTTTTTTTCAATTAGTAATGGTTTTTACTTTGTCCCCATAGATGTTTTGACAAAGAACAGAATTAAGGGCGAACGTAACTCATGTCTAATTTGAACAACTCCTTTGTGGTAAACATACAACACCATGGATAAAAAAAGCCCACCGTCAACATCAGTGCCATCTGGTGCTAGAAGTTTAATCAAGATGTTCAATCTTGTTAAAAGGCGACAGGAACTTATAATTCTGTCAGTGAATTTCACAAAATACAGTCCAATATTTGGTACATTTCCTGTGAGCTCGTAAAAAAATTCATCATTATTCTTGAATCATCTTCTCAGTGGATGTTTGTCTCTTTCAATTCACATTCTCTGTGTTTTTGTCTCTGTTGCTTTATTATAATTTAAGTGTTATTTTATTGTTTACTCATTGTTTGGTTATTTTATTTTATATTTTGTTTTCCCTCTGTATGTATATATAACCGCACACTTTTTATTCTTTATTTAGTTTAATTTTGAACCCTGATGATGCTTAGGTTATTATTTCATTTTCATTAACAGTTATATTAATTGGATTTATCTACTGACCATTCCCATACTAGCGGTAGCTTTACAAATAACCCAAATAAAGAAAATTACCTTTAAGTACTCTTTTAAAGCGTTATTCAGTTTAATGGACCATTTATACTCCAGATTAATTATTCCACAAAGTTAGGCTGATGGATATAAAGAGGGTAAGCAACCCTTAATCCTTAAAATACTAAAAAGACCTCTATAATGTTTTTATATGCAACATGTATTATAACAGAAGTAATTTGCACCAATAGAATACTCCCAATGAGTTGGTACCACTGAACAGATAATGCCTAGGAGGGTTTTTTTTATTTAGTGAATACCGCACAAGAGTCACAACTGTTCCAAACCGCTTGGAACAGTGTGACTATTGCATCCCAGATTTCGGTATGTTGTGAGGCTGAAAATAGTTCGAAGGGACAGTAGGTGTAGAAGAGGATGATAGAAAAATACATGGTTATTCAGATCTGGTCACCAAACACGGTTAAAGCCATTTTAAGCAACGTTTCTGTTCTGAATAGTGGTCTTTCACCGAGGTAATACTGAGAGTATACTACTCTGGAACGTGCCGCAAACTTAGTTCATATTACTTTATATTGATTGAAATAACACAAAATAAACAGTCGGTAGCTGAGTGTACAAACGGGTCGGATTCCCACCAGGGCGTCGTGGGTTCAATTCCTCTGCTGGCTAAGTCCTCCGTGATTACACAACCAACATCTTCCGCTTATTATGATGGCAGTTGGAGTTTTTCGAATATGTTCAGGTTATTTGTAACCAGGGAATG
>JAGWCC010001079.1:0-119116 GCA_022651775.1 Drusus annulatus | reverse complement strand
TAAACTTTATGTTTCGTTTAGTAAAGCTTAATTATAAATCAATTTCAGATTGTTTAAGAAAGCTCAATTGCTAATCGATTTTAGTATGTCAAATTGATGTTTTGTTTAGTAAAGTTTAATTATAAATCAATTTCAGTATGTCAACTTTATGTTTCGTTTAGTAAAGCTTAATTATAAATCAATTTCAGGTTGTTTAAGAAAGCTCAATTGCTAATCAATTTTAGTTTGTCAAATTGATGTTTTGTTTAGTAAAGCTTAATTTTAAATCAATTTCAGTATGTCGACTTGATGTTTTGTTTAGTAAAGCTTGATTTTAAATCAATTTCAGTATGTCAACTTGAAATTTTGTTTAGTAAAGCTTAATTTTAAATCAATTTCAGTATGTCAACTTGAAGTTTTGTTTAGTAAAGCTTAATTTTAAATCAATTTCAGTATGTCAACTTGATGTTTTGTTTAGTAAAGCTTAATTTATTATAAATAAATGTTGTTTGTAAACCTGATGCATACTACTAATATCCAATCACGAATGAATGCACAGAACAGAGAATCCTCACACTTGTGATATATACCGATTTGAAAGGATACTGATATGGCCGATTTACAAATAACACCTCTTCCCTCCTAGGCTCCAGACAGACTTAAGAAATGGGTTTAATTCCAAGAGAGAATTTTCACATTGAATTTGATGAATTTCACCAATTAAGGAAACATTGACCTTACTTCGGACACACCCGCAGAACACTTCTTTTGGTTCCCCTCTTCAGTGCAGATATAACACGAAGAAGAAGAACGCACAAATTTCAACCTATCGATCCCTTGGAATGACAAGGTTCCATCTGACACGGTAATGTCACGCGATTAATGGGCTCTATAGAAAGCCGCTTTAGAGCTTATTATCGCATAGCAGTGTGGTGAAGTATTCTCATTCCAAGGGACCGATATTGTAAATCTGATGGAATCTCTGAGAGATGTTTTTTGATGACCCTCCATACTGTCGACCAACTTTACGCGAAATCGTCTCATGTGATTCTAAAACTCAAAATCGCAGCTCTGCTACGCTCACATATGAGGTCGAAAACTAAGGCAAAATCAGTGAGAGATGTTTGAGGTGTAACTTTAAGGATATCAGTGGCAAACGTGGGGCGTAGGACAAGCGGGGGAGTGGCTTCCGGGGGCTATCGCTCGCAGACCCCGTCCAGCTCGGGCCCCTGGCCAGCCCCCTCCTCCAGCGTGTGCAGCCAGTCGAAGATCATCATGTTGCGCTCGTACTTGGAGAGGGGGCGCCCGCGCTCCCGCTCCACGTCGCGCAGAGTCAGCGCAGCACCCCTCGACACCTAAAAAAATATTTTTACAATAATTGAAACAATTTAAATTAATCTGACTAACTAACCGTCGCGTCGTATCCCGAAGGGGTGGGCAGAGAGGACGGACCGCCACACAACTCTGTCTTGCTTCATTCACATTCATACATCGTCTCATACACACTCTTCTGTTATTCTGACTCTTCACATGACCCGATTCGAGTATTTGATTTACTTGATCGTGCCATGTCTTTCTCGGGCGTCCTCGACTCCTTCTTCCATTCGCTTTCGCATCATATATTCTTTTCAAACTCCTTTCTTCGTTAATTCGCTTTACGAAACAATATAAATTAACCTGACTAACTAACTGTCACGTCGTTCCCCGAAGGGGTAGGCAGTGAGGGCGGACCGCCATACAACCCTGTCTTAGCACACACTCCTTGCTTCATTCACATTCATACATCGTATCATACATACTCTTCTGTTATTCTGACTCTTCACATGACCCGATTCGAGTATTTGATTTACTGGATCGCGCCATGTCTTTCTCGGGCGTCCTCGACTTCTTCTTACATTCACTTTCGCGTCATATATTCTTTTCACACTCTTTTCTTCGTTCATTCGCTCTACATGCCCAAACCATCTAAGCGTCCCTTTCTCGATCACATTCACACATCGTTGTTCTGACTTTTTTGTTTGTTTTATGGTGAGTCCTAACTGCTCCCATCCGTCTAGAGCCAATGAGACTATGGCATCCCAAATTGGACGTAGTTGCGCAAAAAGCGTCCAACCCAAAAGAGTTGAAACCGAGAAAAAGGCGTTTGAAAATGTGACGATATAAAAGCATTAATATGCGTAATTAGCATTTGTAAAGTGAATTTTAGTGTTTTATTCATTATGAGAATTATTATAAATAGGTAATTTATAATCTGTCAATGTATTTATTTATAAAAAAAAAGTATTTCCTATGTTATCCTACATTTTAATGTTTCATAACTTCAATTTAGGTCAAATATCTGCAATTTGGCTCAGTAAAAAAAATGAATAGCCAAAAATCTGTTGCATTTGGAGCTCGGATGTTTTATGTAGGATGTAGGAAAATATGTTAAACTCGATTTTGGCAAATTGTGGGTTGGACGCTTTCTACATAACTACTTCTAATCGCAGTATGTTGTGAGGCTGAAATAAGCAAGGAGGGGAAGGAGATGGGGAAGATGAAGGTGACTATTAAGATCTGGTCACCAAACACGGGGGACAGAAATATCCACCATCTCTAAATAAAACGACAAAGAAAACTTCACGTAATAATAAAAAAAATTATTTATCATTATTTTTTTATGTTTCATAGTGAATACCGCGTGGGACTATGGCATCCCCGATTGGGGTATGTTGTGAAGCTGAAGGTAGTGGGGAAGGGAATGAGATTTTGAAGAGGAAGGTAGAGAAGTACCTGGCTATTCAGATCTAGTCACCAAACACGTCTCAAGTCATTTCAAGCAACAGTGTTTTGATTCTGAATGGTGGTCTTTCACCGGGGCGATACTAAGAGTATCTACCACTCTGGAACGTGCCGCAAATATACTATATGTTATTTTAAATGAATTAAATGTGTTATAATCTTGAAGTATACTAAATAACAAAGTACATATTTATATAGGTACCACTACATATATACACACACATAAATAAACTACATATATAAACCACACTATACTATATAATAAAGTTTATATATATATATAGGTACCACTTTATAGTGGTACCTATCAAAGGTAGTGTAATCAGTTTTTTATGATTTTTACCGGACTCAGCGGACCTGAGCGCGGCTAGGACTAAGGCTAGGGTATTTATACATCTTTGAAGTAACAATATACGGAGGGATAGCTAATTTGTTTTACCCAACCCATCCGAAATTGTAATAAATCACTTTTCCGAGTTTACATCATCGTACACCCTCATGAGAGAAAAGCAACAAAATTTCTTGGAACGCGCTTCTATATACTGTCGCAATGATCTTGTTGGCTATCTTCGCTGGTTAACGGGACTCCGCCCATTTTTTTATTGTGCCACTAAACTTGACACAACTAAACAGTTTTTAGGTTAGATGCTATTTTTGTTGATAAAAATACTGTAAAAAGTGGCTATACGAATACCTACAAAAACATTATGTCGATATGTGATATATGAATGGATGTATAAATACTCTAGCTTTAGTCTTAGCCACGCCCATTTGCGCCGAGTCATGTTAAAATCATCAAAAAAGTAGAATCCCAAAGCTTTGAAACTACTGCCTTGGCTTGGGCTACCCCTGTATACTCTAAGTATACATCCATTCATATCACATATCGACATTATGTTTTTGTTTATTCGTAAAACTACTTTTTCACAGTTGTGTTATCAACGAAAATATGGCATATAACCTAAAAAAACGTTTGGATTTGTGTAATTAGCTCTTTCTCCATACATTGTTACTTCAAGGTGCGACGGAAGTTGTACCTTGCGGTAATCCACCATGCCAAAGGTTAAAGATGTTAGCTCACCTCCAATCGGTCGAGGTTGAATTCGCTGTGAGACATTCTCTCTAAGGCCTTGTAGGTGGTCATGAGGCGCCGCCGGATGTACACCTGACGAGTCTGCAATCAAATACAGGAGAGAGCGCAGCTGTGGTCGGTTTTGACGAGGTTAGCCGGACTGGGCGTAACTAGGACAAGGGCAAGGACTTGGAGTGACAATGTACGGAGAGAGAGCTAATTATTTTTACTTAACCTATACAAACTTGGGATGAATCACTTTCTTCGGGTTTTTACGTCGTGCACCATGAGAGAGAAAGAGACAACAAATATAATAGACCGCTTCTATATACCGTCACAATGATCTTAAGGTACTGGGTCACCGCGGGACTCCGCCAACGTTTTTTATTATGCCACTAAACTTGACAAAACTAAACGGTTTTTTAGGTTATACGCTATATTTTTGTTGATAAAAATACTGTGAAAAATTGGCTATACGAATTAACAAAAGCATTATGTCGATATGTGATATGAATGGATGTATAAATACTCTAGCCTTGGTCTTAGCGACGTCCAGGTCCGCCGAGTCAGGTAAAAAACATCAAAAACTGACTACACTGCCTTGGATGGATACCACTCTATATACTCTAAGCTTGTAACCAATGACGTCACAAACTTACAAACACGTTGTACAGCTCTCAAAGTGTCAAGCAAAAGACACAGTAGTAGCTGTACTTTAGTGGATTTAGTAGCGTTGGGAAAAACTTCAAATTTTTGTGAATGTTTCACGAACTGCTAGTTCTTTAAAATGAACCCTTCACGGCGAACGCTTCAATTGAACTTAAATCGAAAAGAACTCGCCAAAAATAGTACTAGTCGGTAGAGATCTCAAATAAAAAAGTCCTAGCAAAAGTTTTGTATAGTTTAGTGGCATAATACAAAATGTGGGCGGAGTCCCTAAGTGACCCAGGAGCCCAAGATCATCGTGACAGTATATAGAAGCGGTGTATTATATTTGTTGTCTCTTTCTCTCTCATGGTGTACGACGTAAAAACCCGGAGAAAGTGATTTATCGCAAGTTTGTATAGGTTGAGTAAAAATAATTAGCTCTCTCTCCATACATTGTTACTCCAAAGTTACAAGTAAGCAAGCGAGGCACACAATACAACCCAACCCAGCTCCTCCCGTCAAAGTAGCTTACTTCGGTGACGGGCGAGTAGTAGGTGTGGGTCACCTTCTGCGGCAGGGGCTGCAGGAGATCGGGGGGCGCGGGGCGGTGCGGCGAGGGCAGGCAGGAGTCCCCCACGGCCACCCAGGTGCTGCAGGAGCGGGACGCCGCCCTCGCCAACCACGCGCCCGCCGCCCGCCCGGCCTCCAGGCTTTCGCTGGAAAAAAACGAGAGGTATTACAGGATTAATTTGTCAAATTAGAAGAGTAAGTGGAGTTCGTTACAGAGACGTAGTATTTATTTTATATTTAAACAAGAATAAATGAAAAAAGACTTGAAAGGGTTTTCCCTTATAACTTTAAAACTTCAAACAATATTTAACAAACTGAAAGGCCGACGGCGCACGATTCAATCGAACGCTTACAGATATTTCGTATTTAGAACTCAAAGACCTTGCTGAAGGGGAACAACACGCAATCAGTATCAGGACTTGAAGCTACGTTCTGGATCTCTGTTAAGTACTCAAAGATCTCACTGAAAGGGAACAACGCGCAATCAGTATCAGGCCTTGAGACTTGTTCTGGCTCTCTGCTGTTTGAAGGACGAGCAGCGCTTTTTATAGGCCGGCGGAAGCGGCCTTTAGCACGTAGTGGGGGTAATAGGTGAAATTCCTAGAATTGCGTCGGCGATTGCCCAATCGGAGTCCGGCCCTGCATCTACACAGCTCAACATTGCTAGAGAGGGACAATGCTTTAGACGAAAGAGCGAAAGTATTCAAAGCCGCACGCCTTGTCGCGTTACAGAGGTTAATTCAACTTCGTCTTCTCTCGACTTGTCGACACACAGCTTGAAATGGTTTTTGCGGATTTCAATCTCCAGATATAAATAAACAACCACTTCCCAACCCTCGACTTCCTTCAGCCTTGTGCAGTATGATAGAAGTAATATTAGCGTTGGGAAAACCGTTAGTGTTTTGTGAATGCTTCATGAATTGCTAGTTCTTTAAAATGAACCCTTGGCAGTGAACACTTCAATTGAAGTCAAACTCGCAAAAAAGGAGATTTAAATTTATCCGGTTATTTGTTCAGTTGTTCGGCTTTGTAATCGGTTACGTACTAGTCGGTAGAGATTTGAAACTCCAAATAACTGGAAGTGGAACTGGTTCCTCGCCGAAAAAATCATTCACAAAGAAAAGAACTGGAACCGGTCCCTTGCCAAAACAATAGTATAAATTCTGAAAATTGAAGTAGTTCTTTGTATCTAACTTCCATTGAAGTATTTGTTCAACGAAATGAAATGAATAAAGTTTGAAATGCGCAAAATGAAGTAGTTCACACGGAGCAGTCCCAACGCTAAAATGAACTACCAACTTCAATTGAAGTATTTGTTCAATGAACAATGAAGGAAGCAAGAACTGCTGCCAAAAGAAGTAGTTCCCTCAAAACGGTCACAACGCTAAGTAGTATGTAGTGAATAATGAGGTAGTACCATCTAGCGGCCGGCGGTGGCGACAGCGCGCGGGGCACGTCCCCCGTGCTGAGCGACCTGCGGAGCCCCAGGGCCGAGCACAGCAGGGCGCAGCCGCGCAGGAGCTCCGCCCCCTCCTCCAGGTCCAGCGGCACGTCGCTGGGGCGTCTGCAATGCACGTTTGCGTAAGTGTTAATTTTACATTAGTAAGAGCCAATTTTAAATTAGTAAGTGCCAATTTGTCATTAGTAAGCGCCAATTCGTCATTAGTAAGCGCCAATATGTCATTAGTAAGCGCCAATTTGTCATTAGTAAGCGCTAATTTGTCATTAGTAAGCGCCAATTTGTCAATAGTAAGCGCCAATTTGTCATTAGTAAGCGCCAATTTGTCGTTAGTATGTGCCAATTTTCCACATTAAGTTTTTTTTTAAGTTGGTAAGTAAAAGTTTTAGGTTAGTAAGTGTTCAAACTATAAGAATAGGTCAATTTATCATTAGTTAGTTAGGGGAGTGTGAATGGGAATGTTAATTTTCTTTTTAAGATAAAGGCTGGCATTTCTAATATTCATTTCGCCATTACTCGAAATCAATTAAAAACTTTCACTATAGCAAAAAAAATTATGGTTGACTTTACCATTACAGATTTCTTAATACAAAGTACTCACTTGTTGATTTTGATCTCAGGGTTCGGGCTGGGTCCTCTTTGCACTAGGTCTACAGGAGTCTGCAAATTAAAAAAAAACATGAGCCACTAAGAACCATTTCTGAAACAATCAATACAAACCTCAAAGCAATTATAAAGAGAGAGCCCTGTTGTAGTCAGTTTTCGTGAGGTTTTCCGGACTCTGCTAGACCTTAACGTGTCTAGGACTAGGGCTAGGGCTAGGGCATTTATACATCCATTCATGGCACATGTCGATATAATGTTTTTGTTTATTCGTATTCGTAACTACTTTTTCACAGTATTGTTATAAACGAAAATAAAGCATGTAACCTAATAGCCGTTGGGTTATTTTAATTAATTTCGCGTATCAAAACGTGCGGGCAGAGTCAACGGAGACGCGGGACACGAAGAAAATTCTAACCTTAGAGTATACTAGAGGTAGCCCAAGCCAAGGCAGTGAAGTCAGTTTTGGACTTGTTTTTGATGATTTTAACATGACTCGGCGCACCTGGCCGTGGCTAAGACTAAGGCTACGGTATTTATACATCCATTCATAACACATATCGACATAATGTTTTTATTTATTCGTATGGCTACTTTTTTACAGTATTTTTTTACCAAACAAAATATAGCATATAACCTAAAAACCGTTTAGTTGTGTCAAGTTTAGTGGCATAATAAAAAATGTGGGCAGAGTCCCGCCGTTAACCAGCGAAGATAGCCAGCTTAAGATCATTGCGACAGTATATAGAAGCGTTCCAAGAAAATGGTTGTCTCTTTCTCTCTCATGGTGTACGATGTAAAAACTCGGAAAAAGTGATTTATTACAATTTCGGATGGGTTGGGTAAAACAAATTAGCTATCCCTCCATATATTGTTACTTCAAGATTCTAACAATACTTTAAAGCGGTGTGATAATTTGGGAAATTTTGTTGTCTCTTTCTTTCTCATGGTGTATGACGTGAGAACCCGGAGAAAGTGATTTTTGCCAAATTTGTATAGGTTGGGTGAAAACACTCCATATACTGTTACTTCAATATACAAACAAATAAATCAAGGTGTTTTGAATGCCTTAGTATTTTTTTGTAAAATAATATCGTCGCAGGAAAGGAAAAAAGGTCTTAGGCGACACTTTGGTCAAAAATGGGTTAAATACGCAGTTTTGATTAGTTCTTTTTCCTGCATCGAAGGCTCTGACTCTCGTTTGATTCTGAAGACTTTTGCGGCCCTTCAGCCATCTAAAATATATTTACCATTTGGGAGAAGGCTCGACTCGAGCGACACAAGTTTGGGACTTTTTAAAAAGCTTTTTGTCGCTTCAGGTAACTCAGTGAGAGCTTCGAGTTAGCCGAGAAAAACTTTTTTTTCTAAATCCAACCAGGTACCGAAGACTTATGAATTTTATTGTAAAATAAATAAAAAAAAACTTTAAAAGTGCTCTGGTGTAAACTTCCCAAAATGGCGCTTCAGCCCTTTTGATGTTTCGTTGAGTTTATGTCGGACGTCGAGTTTCAAAGAAAGATTTAGATTATAAAGACCACAGTTACTATTGGAACAGGTTTCCTTTTATCTAAAATGGAAAATTCGGAAAAGTGCAAATGTAGAAATTGTCGACTGTTTCCCCACCTCTCCCCCACTCCCTTGTGAAATGCAAACATTGGTAGGAACCGGTGCGTTTTCAGCAGAATGTCGCGGTGAGGAACTGGTTCCGTATCTTTATTTTGCTAGACGAAGAAGGGTTAAGTCACTGCTCAAATTCATAGCCATTTTAGTAAATATGCTGCATTAATAAAATGAACGATTCACCGAAAAAAACAATATATTTTGATCAAATTATGGTCAGTTGGAAGAGAGTTACACCTATCTAACCTAACCTATTCTAAATTGACTTAACTTAACCTAACATAATCTCTGCTAACCTATCCTAACTAACCCAGCTTAACCTAACCTAACTTAACTTAATTCAACCTAACTTAACCTAAATCAACTCAACTCAACTTGACCTTACCTAACTTAACCTAACCCAACCTAACCTTACCTAACTTAACTTAACTCAAGTCAACTCAACTCAACCCAACTCAAAACAAAACAACTCAACTCAACCTAACTTAGCCTAAATCAACTCAACTCAACTCAACCTAACTTAACCTAAATCAAGTCAACTCAACTAAACTCAACTCAACTTAACTCAACTTAACCTAACCTTGCCTAACCTAACTTGTCGTGTGGATAACGTTGCGGCACGTTCTAGACTAGCAGAGTATACTCTCAGTATCGCCTTGGTGATAGACCGCCATTCAGAATCGAAAAGTTGCTTGAAATGACTTTATCCTTATTTGGTGACCAGATCTGAATAGGCATATGCTTTCAAATTTTCACCTTCCCCGTCTTCGGATAAAGAAATGCATCTCGCTCGAAGACACAATGCGTCAATTATTTTGTTTCACTCACTTTGCACGTTAGATGGCGACCGATAGAGAGCGATGACACCGACAAGAGGGAGAGATCCGTCGCCATGGACTCGTGCGAGGGAGACCGCAGCATGGTGCGGGGCAGCTTCTCCAGTGAGCTCATCTGTTAACAGAAATAAATATAGATGGTACAACTAAAGTTGAAACAAACAATACATGCATAGCGTTGGGTGTATTGTGTATCGGTATACACTCCAGTGGCGATGTATTTGCGATGTGTCATAAAGAAAGAGCCATTTGTCTTGTTTACGCCTACCTATTGTCACTAGTGGGAAAGGGACGGCGAGTGTTTATGTTGATATTGTAAATGCGTGTCCTATTCATTCGGTTCGACCGGGCGTTGTTGTATACATACATGGAATGCATCTTCGTGAGTATTGGCCGGCACCAGCTCTAGTGGAGAGACCTATACCTACATATTGTGTCAAGTCAAAGAAACGCAGCACGCCAGCCATCGGCTGGTCGTAAAAAATTAAAAAGGGCAATAAGCCCTCATTCTAAACTTTGTTTTAATGATTGATTTTGTTATAAAACTAATTTATATGACGAATAATTTAATTAAAGTAATATTCGGTACATTCGCCCCCGTTCGAAAGTGTTAACAAACATACTACTGTAACAGATTAAACTCCCTGTTCCCATGGTGTAACGGGAGTCTACTGATTTTTTTAAAAATATTCCGTATCTTTTTTAAATACACATATTTTTTAATCTGTTAAGAATATTTAAAAAAAAATATGACGATTCTGCATAAAATAATGATAAAAAAATATATAAATATCAACATTTTGAATGGATGGAGAGAGAGCTAATTATTTTTACCCAACCTATACAAATTAACGATAAATCACTTTCTCCGGGTTTTTTCGTCGTATACCGCGAGAGAAAGAGACAAGAAAATTCGCCACATAATATCGCAGCACTTCTAAGTATGTAAGGATGTTCTCCGTCCGCTCTAACTTCACATCGCGGAACTTAGGTCAACGGACTTCGAGGTTATTTCCTATATTTGTGTCAATTAAAATACTTGCAGCGGTCATATAAATAAATCAAACATGATGGTGATAATATGTGCTATGCGTGAATGTTCAAATAAGACCAAACAAAGATTATAAAACATCACTTTTCAGAAGTATTTCAACAGTTTTAAATAATTTTCACACTTTTAATGATATAAAGACATGAAATCAACAAAAAAGCTTCCATCATTATTTAGGCAAACCTTCTGTTATTAGTGTTTGTGTGATATTTTTACTTTATTAATCATTTTAATGGTGTATTGATATTGTTTTGTTGAATGTGTTCAAATGTGTTTATTAAAAATGTCCGAATTCCATGTGGGCGGTAACTAATAGGCTATCTAACATCCTTTAACATATATTTGTCTCTTTCTATCGAATCAGTATAAAGTCAACTGTCCTGACTACACTGTCTTACAGAGGTATCTCTCAATGTCCTCCAAGGATGGAGCTTATTTTAAAATACGAGTTGGGTGGAGGAAGAGATATGCTTTCATCCTTCCCACAACCATTGCACCATCACTGTCGCTTGGTCCCAAGCTTGAAGTAACAATATATGGAGGGATAGCTAATTTGTTTAACCCAATCCGAAATTGTAATAAATCACTTTTTCCGAGTTTTTACATCGTACACCATGAGAGAGAAAGAGACAACAAATTTCTTGGACCGCTTCTATATACTGTCGTAATGATCTTAAGCTGGTTATTTTCGCTGGTTAACGGCGGGACTCCGCCCATTATTTTTACTGTGCCACTAAATTTGACACAACTAAACGGTTTTTAAGGTTAGATGCTTTATTTTTGTTGATAAAAATACTGTGAAAAAGTGGCTATACGAATACACAAAAACATTATGTCGATATGTGATATGAATAGATGTATATATACCGTAGCCTCAGTCTTAGCCACGCCCATTTGCGCCGAGTCATGTTAAAATCATCAAAAACAAGTCCAAAACTGACTTCACTGCCTTGGCTTGGGCCACCTCTTGTATACTCTAAGGTCCCAAGGTACCCCTCCATGTTCTCCAAGTATGTATAGAGGAGCATCTATCCAAGACACTGAAGGCAGTTTTTGACTTGTTTTCGATGATTTTATCCCGACTCGGCGTGGATGGGCGTGGCTAAGACTAAGGCTAGAGTATTTATACATCCATTCATATCACATTTAGACATAATGTTTTTGTGTATTTGTATAGCCACTTTTTCACAGTATTTTTATCAACAAAAATATAGCATATAACCTAAAAAACCGTTTAGTTGTGTCATGTTTAGTGGCATAATAAAACATGTGGGCGGAGTCCCGCGGTGACCCAGGAGCTTAAGAACATTGTGACATTAAATAGAAGCGGTCATTTAAATTTGATGTCTCTTTCTCTCTCATGGTGTACGACGTATAAAGCGATTTATCGCAAGTTTGTATAGGTTGGGTAAACATAATTAGCTCTCTCTCCATACATTGTTACTTCAAGTATGTAATCCTACGGCAGCGGTTTGTCGCGGGTTCAAATACCGGCTTGCCCAAATAAATTTTAATTAATCAATTTGTGTTTTTTTTACAATTTATTCATTTAAAATAGTACTGTTTTGACGGCCTCCATGGTCGAGTGGTAAGACGCTCGACTACGAATCCAAAGGTCGCGGGTTCAAACCCGGCGTGCGCCAATAACTTTTATTTAATTAATATGTGTCACAACACATTTAATTCATACAAAAATAGTAAAAAGTATACTTGCGGCACGTTCCAGAGTGGTAGATACTCCAAGTATCGCCCTGGTGAAAGACCACCATTCAGAATCGGAACGTCGCTTGAAAAAGCTTTAGCTGTGTTTGGTAACCAGATCTGAATAGCCAGGTACTTCCCAACCTTCCTATTCCCAATCTCCTTCCCCTCCCCACTACCTTCAGCCTCATAGCATACCCTATTTGGGGATGCCATAGTCTCACTGGCTCTAGACGGTTGGGAGCAGTTGCAACTATTCGCAACACGTTCCAGAGTGGTAGGTACTTTCTGGTGAAAAGCCACCATTCAGAACTGAAATAGCTTTAGCCGTGTTTGGTGACCATATCTGAATACCCAGGTACTTTGCAACCCTCCTTCCAATGTGCCCGAATCGGGGATGCCATAGTCACACTGGCTCCAGACGGTTGGGACTCTGGTGCGGTATTCACACAAACAAAAAAAAACTGTCTTATTCGATTTTACACACATACCCCTCAAGGATCTACTACTTTCATCCCCACTCACTGTATCGTACATGAGGGTTGGTATCATAACTCCACTAGGGACTGCTACCTTCGTTTCTTTGGACAATCATTATATTGTATTTTCGTAGAAAGCAACCACTTTGTGGTTTGACATATTTAATGAAATGAAAAAAATACTTTGTATAAGACCACAGGTATTATTTTAATTTTTATGACCGACCGGTTTCGCTTAGCCTAAGCATCATCAGGGTTCGAAATTAAAATAAACAAAACATACACAGTGTACGGTTATATAAACATACAGAGGGAGAACACAATATAAAGCAAAAAAAAAAATACAGTGAAAAAACAAAAGAATAACATTTAAATTATAACAAAGGAAAGAGACAGATAGTATGATTTGAAAAAGGCAAAAAGTCAACTAAAAAGGTTTTTAAAAACATATTTTTTTACAATAACTCCACGCAGGGCCTATGACATATTTGGGGATGCTGTGTAGAGGGTATTTTTGAGGAAAGGAAGAAGTGAACCTAGGTCTTGAGAGGCCAATGTTGAAGGAGGGAGGAAACACAGAGGCCGGCAGATCGTTCCATAGCCGAGTTGTTGAACATAAGAACGAGTCGTAAAAGCGACCCGTTCTCATAATAATAATAAATGGATAACTTGTATAGCGCCGTTTTTGTGAGTAAATCACCTCAAGGGCGCTTGTATCGAATGTCAACCTTGTACAAATGCTGGGCAAAAATAAGAGAACAGTGAGAAAACAATATAATAACACTAAAAATTATAACAAAGCGACAGAGAGAAAGAGACGGATAATATAAAATGAAAAGGCAAAATATCAACTGAGAAGGCGATTGAAGAATATTGAGAAATCTTATATTTATATATATATATATTTCAATGATATAAAATGTTGAACATTGGTTAAAGAAGTTGTAATGACATATAATGTTGAACATTGGTTAAAGAAGTTGTAATGACATATAATGTTGAACATTGGTTAAAGAAATTGACATAATGTATTACGCTGTCTTTCAATACGGAAGAAATTTTTATTTTTCCGTTGAAGCCGACATTAAAAATGTTAATTTATTTTTTATTTTTTAATCATTATTTTATGCAGAATCGTCACAATTTTTTAAATATTCTTAACAGATTCAAAAATATGTGTATTTAAAAAGATACGGAATATTTTTAAAAAATCCCGGTAGACTCCCGTTACACCATGGGAACAGGGAGTTTAATCTGTTACAGTAGTATGTTTGTTAACACTTTCGAACGGGGGCGAATGTACCGAATATTACTTTAATTAAATTATACGTCATATAAATGAGTTTCATAAAAAATAAATCATTAAAACAAAGTTTAGAATGAGGGCTTATTGCCAGCTGGCAATTTTTTCCGACCAGCCGATATTATGTGTGCTGCATATATGTATATATACCGACCGGTCGGTAGCTGAGTGGGCAAACGCGTCGGATTCCCATATATATATAAATATATATATATATATATATATATATATATATATATATATATATATATATATATATATATATATATATATATATATATAATATATTAAGAGCTATTTCTAGAGGTTCTAAATTATTTTATCTGTTGCCATGACCATTTTTATGGAGAATCTGTGCTTTTAGGCTGATGTGAGCGTAATGAATAGGATCGAGAAAGGGACGCTGAGATGGTTTGGGCATGTAGAGCGAACGAACGAAGTAAGGAGTGTGAAAAGAATATATGATGCGAAAGTGAACGGAAGAAGAAGTCGAGGACGCCCGAGAAAGACGTGGCACGATCGAGTAAATCAAATACTTGAATCGGGTCATGTGAAGATTCAGAATAACAGAAGAGTATGTATGAGACGATGCATGAATGCGAGGAAACGGCGTGATGGTTAGTTAGTTTTATTTTTATATATATTGGTCAAATACAAAATTATTTTTTCTTTTCATTAAATATGTCAAGCCACAAAGCGAGTGCCTTCTACGAAAATATAATCTTCTGTTAGTCCTCCATTAATGGAGTTTCCTGCATTCTCCCTTTATTCAATACCCCCATCAGCCTTTGCATCTCTCTAGAACAACTTCCCAAATACAAAAACTCATTCACCTTTATCTACAACAAGCGCATCTTTAAATTACCCACAAAATACGTACGGACTTACCGTAAATTCGTTGTGTTTATCCGCGTACAGCCAGCTAGGCGCAAATAACCTCACTTAAAACATCGCAAAGTAACAACAAACCGTTAAAAAACATTTCTCTGTTTTCGTGTCGTGGCTAAAACAACCTGAGAACGCGCTACGAATTACGCCGCATCGATGTTTGAAGCCTTTTCGAAATGATTTCGTAACACTTAGTAAAAACGCAGTAACTTCACCCCCGAATGGACGACATGGTTCAAGACTGCGCCATTTCAAAGCCCCGGAAATTGCGTACTTTAAAATGTTTCTTGATTCGTTACCGTCGTGGCTTTTCGATGGTCTTTCGGTGTTCTAGCGTTATTCAATGGTTTTTACAGGCATTTTCGGTTTATTTATAATATGGGTATCGATTTTGCCGGCTGGCGTATTTCGTAAGGGCGAACGCTCACAAATGTGGGTGAATTGGGGGGTGGTGCGGGGGAGGGAGGCGCGAGGGGGGGACCCGACAGGGTTGGGAGCTTAGAGTATATATATATATATGTAGAGGGGCATCTATTCAAGGCACTTAAGTCAGTTTTTGACTTGTTTTCGATGATTTTATCCTGACTCGGCGTGCCTGGGCGTGGCTAAGACTAAGGCTAGAGTATTTATACATCCATTAATATCACATATCAACGTAATGTTTTTGTTTATTCGTATAGCCACTTTTTCACAGTATTTTTATCAACAAAAATATAGCATCTAACCTAAAAAACCGTTTAGTTGTGTCAAGTTTAGTGGCATAATAAAAAATGTGGGTGGAGTCCCGCGGTGACCCAAGATCATTGTGACACTACATAGAAGCGGTCTATTATATTTGTTGTCTCTTTCTCTCTCGTGGTGCACGACGTAAAAACCCGGAGAAAGAGATTTATCGTAAGTTTGTATAGGTTGGGTAAACATAATTAGCTCTCTCTCCATATATTGTTACTTCAAGGGTGGGAGCTTGTAGTAACAACACATGGAGAGATAATTATTTTTACCCAACCTATACAAATTTGAGATAAAATACTTTCTCCGGCTTTTTACGTTTTTACATGGAAAAGAAAGGGACAGTAAGATTTCCCAAATTATCACACCGCCTTAAAGTATTGTTAGAATGTTCTTCGTGTCCCGCGTCTCACACACGTTTTGATACGCAAAATAAATCAACATAACTCAACGGTTTATTAGGTTACATGCTTTATTTTTGTTAACAACAATACTGTGAAAAAGTGGTAAAACGAATAAACGAAAACATCATGTCAACATGGGCTATGAATGGATGTATAAATACCCTTGTCCTAGTCCTAGGACGGTCGGGCCTAACCGAGTCCGGCGAAGCTCATCAAAACTGACTACAGCAGCGCTCTCTCTTGCACATTATTGCTCTGAGGGTAACAACTTGCACGATCTCGCGGGATTGAAAGCTGAAACGGGCCGAGAGTCGGCGTTCGGCGGGAAACGTTCAAATCGTAAAAAAAGCTACGTGGGACCGACCGTCGGTCAACGTGACGGAGTTTAAAAAACTCCTACTTGAGACGCGTGGCCGAGCGGATAAGATCCTCGGATCCAGATCCGGAGGTCGCGGGTTCGTAACTGAATGTGAAAAAAAAAAAAAATGCACTTTATTTCACGTAAAAGGTTAGGTTAGGTTAAGAGGGAGACACATGCAAAATGCACAAACTTACAGTTTTATTTTAGAGTGTAAGCGCCCTTGAGGGGCGCTACATAAATTCGTACGACTGTTCAATAAAAAACAAGGTTATCGAAATTGAGGCGAAACCGGGTGGTAACAGCGCTATGGATGCTCTCAGTATCGCTCTGGTGTAATACAAACATTCAGAATCGAAATTTTGCCTGAGATGGCTTTAGCCGTGTTGAGTTGACACATTTGAATATCCAGGCAGGTACTTTACAATTTTATAACCTTCATCTTTCCCATCTCCTTCCCCTCCGCTGGCTCCTAGCTCAATCTCGGAGTAAGAATATATATGGAGAGAGAGCTAAATATTTTTACCCAACCTATACAAATGTACTATAATTAACTTTCTCCAGGTTTTCAAGTCGTAAACCGTGAGAGAGAAAGAGACAAGACAAGTTGTCACATAATATCGCACCACTTTTAGGTATGTGAGCATGTGTTCCGTCTCCCGCGTCTCCGGCGACTCACTAGGTTTTGTTATGCGTCATAACTCAACGGTTTTTGAGGTTATATCCTATGTTTTTTTTTATTAATAACACTGTGAAAAAGTGGTCGTACAAATAAATGCTACATTATTTCGCCATGTGCTATGAATGGATCTAAAAATGTGTGTCTATTAAAACCGCAGCCTTGCCCGAGTCAGGAAAAATCAACAATCCTGACTACACTGTTTCACAAAGCTATCCCTCCTAGTATGTTATTGCTCCGAGAGCTCAATAGAAAATAACAAACTATACAGTGGCGTATTTTTAGTGTACTAGAGTGAAAAAAGCGTCATGAATTTTTTTTTTATTAAAAAAAAAAAAAAATTAACCAAGATTATTCAGTTTCGGTGGGGTCATTGACCCACCGAAACTGAATAATTTTCATATAACAAAAAAAAATCGGTTTCAAAAACCTCAACAACGTCGTATTTTTCAATCAGAAGTTTGGCACAGCCCTGGCTGACGCGAGCAAGGCGCTCGACGGAATGAAGGAGAAGCTCCGAATGTCAGGGGTCGTCCAACTTTTCTAACTGAGGCCGAGTCGAATGAAAAGACCCACAACACCTGTTGTAGTTGTGCCACCGGCTGCGAAGCCAGAAGCCGCGGGTTCAACTCCCGGCCGGCGCAATCAATACGTGTCACAACGAATTTAACTAATATAAAAAAACGCTATATATTTAAAAAAAAAAATTATATGAATACCGTACAAGAGTCTCATCTGCTCCCAGCCGTCTAGAGCCAGTGAGACTATGGCATCCCCTATTGGGGTATGTTGTGAGGTTGAAGGTAGTGGGGAGGGGAAGGAGATTGGGAAGAAGAAGGTTGGGAAGTTCCTGGATATTCAGATCTAGTCATAAGTATATTTGCGGCACGTTCCAGAGTGGTAGCTACTCTAAGTATCGCCCTGGTGAAAGACCACCATTCAGAATCGAAACGTTGCTTGAAATGGCTTTAGCCGTGTTTGGTGACCAGATCTGAATAGCCAGGTACTTCCCAACCTTCCCCTTTCCAATCTCCTTCCCCTCCCCACTACCTTCAGCCTCACAACATATCCTATTTGGGAATGCCATAGTCTCGCTGGCTCTAGACGGTTGGGAGCAGTTGAGACTCTTGTGCGGTATTCACGTAAAAAAAAAAAAAATATATATATACATGAGTGTTTTAATTTATTAGAGTATTTAAGGGTCAGCACCCAAAAATACACGCTTTTTGGCTTTCTAGTACAAGCAATACTACGAATGATTTATCTGTTAATTCTTTACGGATAGTTAGAAAATGTCTAAGGTTTCCAGTGAATACAATTCTTGAACAGTAATCTTTTAATTTCTTTGTGAAATGAATACTTGAATTTTAGGTAAATCGTTAAAAAATGCCATTGCTGGATTTTAAAATGCACCTTTTACTGACACTTAAGAATGTTTTTCATAGAATTTAAAGGATTACGGTGAAAAAAAAAAATTTACTGAAGACTTCAGCCATTTTTCTAACTACTCACAGAAAATTTACAGATAAATCATTTGTAGTATTGCTTGGATTAGAAAGCCAAGAAGTGATGTTTAGCGTCATTTTTGAGTGCTGAGGCTTGACAACAGTAAGTAAATCAATTAAATGTTATTCAATATGTTAAAGTAAATGAGTAACAAACAAATTCAAAACAATAATATTAAACAAGGTGGAACATAAATAAATGGATTATTGGCACCTGAACTGAAGAGATGCCTATTAGCCGTTTGGTACTTTGTACTTTATATAATCAGTCCATAACTAAAGGGCATCATTACAATATCAGCTTGATATGATTGACATAATTTTTTTTTTAATTGATTTATCGTGTCAGTAAAAATGTCTACTTTATTGTTTGCGCAGTGAATTGTGTTGTAGTTTCTTAATATCCTCGGCAAAGGAGAGAAATATCCTGTATCTGTGTGTTAGGCTTTAATATTAAAAATATCGTTTATCCTCCTCGTTGGTTTTCTTAGTGGAATGTTGATGTTAATTTGGGATAAGATATTTGGTGCATCAATTGATGAATGTATAATTTTGTGTAAAGTTGATACAAACTGAAGGATATAACCTAAAAAACCGTTGAGTTCTGTCCTGTTATGTCGCGGCGCTTTTGCAGCTGCCTGACGTGTTTTAGTCTTGTTATTTTTCGCCAAATAAGTAGGATATTTCACAAATCACTTAAAAAAAAAAAAAAAATTATTTTAAATATATATATATATATATACAAAATAAAAATAAAAATAAAAATAAAAATAAAAATAAAAAATAAAAATAAAAATAAAAATAAAAATAAAAATAAAAATAAAAATAAAATAAAAATAAAAATAAAAATAAAAATAAAAATAAAAATAAAAATAAAAATAAAAATAAAAATAAAAATAAAAATAAAAATAAAAATAAAAATAAAAATAAAAATAAAAATAAAAATAAAAATAAAAATAAAAATAAAAATAAAAATAAAAATAAAAATAAAAATAAAAATAAATAAATAAATTAATAAATAATAATTAAAATAATAATCACAATTTTAATTTAAAAATTGCGTCTATCTAATGGGACCTGCCAGGTAAGTATGTTCCTGTATATTTTCTTATCTAAACTAGGAATTAATATGTAATAATAGAAAGTAAGATCTGTACAGCGCCCTTGAGGTGATTTTTCACAAAAACGGCGCTATACAAATCGTCCAAATATTATTATTATTATAACAAAACGTAGAGACGGATAACATGCTTACATACCTAAAAGCGGTGCGATATTTTGTGATAACTTGCCTCGTCCCCTTCTCTCTCACGGCTTACCACGTAAAAACCCGGAGAAAGTGACTTATCGTGAATTTGTATAGGTTGGGTAAGAATGCTCAGCTCTCTCTCCATAATTATTCTCGCTTCGAGTATCCAACGGTTGGTGGCCCCCTAGTTCGCGAAATCGCCGCTCCGTTAGAAATGACGTCGCGCGCACGCGCCCTAAAAGTTCATTCATGGAACGCCGCAGTTCGATTTTCAAACAGCTGTCTTTGTCAACACCGCTCTCCCGACCTTCCTTTTCCCCATCTCCTTCCCCCCCCCCCCTCGCCCTCCAGCCTCACAACATGCCCCGCCCCAGCCGGTCGTGATTCTTGGCGGCCCCGAGCCGCGGTTCTCTTCAAATCGTCAGCCCATCGCATCTGCGGGCGACCTCTGCCAATCGGAACGGTTCCGTTCGGGGTTGGACATGACGGTGGCTTAAAAAAAATATATAATACAAACTGTTCCTGACCGTCTGTGGAGTGTAGAGAGTGGTATCTATCCAAGGCAGTGTAGTCAGTTTTTGATGATTTTTACCTGACTCGGCGAACCTGGGCGTGGCTAAGACTAAGGCTAGAATATTTATACATCCATTCATATCGCATATCGAGATAATGTTTTTGTTTATTCGTATAACCACTTTTTCACAGTATTGTTATCAACAAAAATAAAGCATATAACATGAAAAACCGTTTAGTTGTGTCTTGTCTCTTTTAGTGGCATAATAAAAAAAATGTGGATGTCCCGCGGTGACCCAGGAGCTTAAGATCATTATGACAGTATATAGAAGCGATCATTTAAATTTGATGTCTCTTTCTCTCTCATGGTGTACGACGTATAAAGGGATTTATCGCAAGTTTGTATGGGTTGGGTACAAATAATTAGCTCTCTCTCCATACATTGCACTCCATGCACGCCGGGTTTGTAACCGCGACCTCTGGATTCGTAGTCGAGCGACTTTATCACTCGACCATCGAGGCCGTCAAAAAAGGAAAAAAAATATAAATCAAAAAGAAACAATATTTTTACAAAGACATGCAAATTCTAAAAGGGAGTGCCAAGTAAAGGATTACAAACTAGTAAAATGCATTAAAAAAGGCTCGCGAGAGTAGATATTATAACCATAAGGGTTTTGAAATGACAATTTTTAAAAAGTATTACGCTCATGTTGCTATGCTTGTCAGGTGGACACAATTCGTTCAAAAACTGAAACGGGCCTAGAATCGACGTCATAAACAAGATGGCGCTAGTCGTTGGATTGAAACCTTGAAGTAACAATATATGGAGGGATAGCTAATTTGTTTTACCCAACCCATCCGAAATTGTAATAAATCACTTTTTCCGAGTTTTTACATCGTACACCATGAGAGAGAAAGAGACAACAAATTTCTTGGAGCGCTTCTATATACTGTCGCAATGATCTTAAGCTGGCTATCTTCGCTGGTTAAAGGCGGGACTCCGCCCACATTTTTTATTTTGCCAATAAACTTGACACAACTAAACGGTTTTTTAGGTTAGATGCTATATTTTTGTTGATAAAAATACTGTGAAAAAGTGGCTATACGAATACACAAAAACATTATGTCGATATGTGATATGAATGGGTGTATAAATACCGTAGCCTTAGTCTTAGCCACGCCCATTTGCGCCGAGTCATGTTAAAATCATCAAAAACGAGTCCAAAACTGACTTCACTGCCTTGGCTTGGGCTACCTCTTGTATACTCTAAGATTGAAACAGTGTCAAAAGGGGCCAAATTTACACAACCTAAGACCCTAAGAGTATATAAAGTGGTATCTATCCAAGGCAGTGTAGTCAGTTTTTGATGATTTTTACCTGACTCGGTGGACTTGGGTCGTGGCTAACTAATTCAATTCAATTCAATTCAATTTCTTTCAAAGACTAAGGCTAGGGTATTTATACATCCATTCATATCACATATCGACATAATGTTTTTGTTTATTCGTAAAACCACTTTTTCACAGTATTTTTACCAACAAAAATATAGCACATAACCTAAAAAACCGTTTAGTTTTGTCAAGTTTAGTTGCATAATAAAAAATGTGGGCGAAGTCCCGCGGAGACCCAGGAGCTTAAGATCATTGTGACAGTCTATAGAAGCGGTCTATTATATTTGATGTCTCTTTCTCTCGCATGGTGTACGACGTAAAAACCCGGATAAAGTGATTTATCGCAAGTTTGTATAGGTTGGGTAAAAATAATTAGCTCTCTCTCCGTACATTGTTACTCCGTGCTAATACCCTATCGAAACTAATTCTGATTTTTTTCTTTTCTAATAGTCTGATAAGAAAAGATCTCCAGTTTCGGCGTCCAGAGGTCGCGGGTTCAAATTATAATTTAATAATACAGCGTTTATTTGCAATACGCTTCAGAGCGGTACATACTCTCAGTATCGCCCTGGTGAACGGCCACCATTCAGAAACTAAACGCTGTCGCTTGAAATGGCTTTGGCCGTGTTTTGTTATCAGATCTGAGTAGATAATAGTTTTCCAACCTTCTCTTTCCCCATCTCCTTCCTATTTCCCCTATTCAGCCTCACCGATTGGGGATGCCATAGTCCCGCTGGGGTAAAGTCAAAACCGAGGTTTAGCCGATATTGTGTTTGACAAAAATTTCATACCTCCAGTATCGCCCCGGTGATGACCGAGATTATGAATCGATACTGTTTAATTTAAAAACTAAACAACCCACACACGGGCAGCTAGCCCTTTTGTGTCCCTTTCTCTATGTTGTTATTTTTTTAAAAAAATTTTTTTATATGAATACCGCACAAGAGTCTCAACTGCTCCCAACCGTCTAGAGCCAGTGAGACTATGGCATCCCCAAATAGGGTGTGTTGTGAGGCTGAAGGTAGTGGGGAAGGGAAGGAGATAGGGAAGAGGAAGGTTGGGAAGTACCTGGCTATTCAGATCTGGTCACCAAATACGGCTAAAGCCATTTCAAGCAACAGTGTTTCGATTCTGAATGGTGGTCTTTCACCAGGGCGATACTTGGAGTATCTACCACTCTGGAACGTGCCGCAAATATACTTCTTTATTATTTTTATATGAACCAAATGTGTTATGACACATATTAATTAAATAAAAGTTATTGGCGCACGCCGGGTTCGAACCCGCGACCTTTGGATTCGTGGTCGAGCGTCTTACCACTCGACCACGGAGGCCGTCAATAATAATATACGTCGATAATATTATGTTATTATTATAAGGAAAAAATAATGTCAAAACAATAAGTTGATACCTACATCTAGTGACCAGATCTGAATAGCCAGGGACGTCTGAACTCTCGTCTTGCTCCTCACCACCCCCCACCCTTTGCCTTAGACTCACCAATATCCCTTAATTGAAGTTGCCACAGTCCTGGTGGCTCTGGGTGGATGGGGCTTTAATAATAGTCACATAAAAAGAAAAGAATATCAAATGATCAGATGCCATTTTTAAAAGATATAATGTAATATTTCATTTAAATCCTTATCTTGAAGTGTTATGTTCATTTCTCACACCGTTCAGTGTTTGCTCCGCTATCAATCTCGAGGTGTTTGTACAGATTACACGCACCACCTATCGGGCCGATTAGACAGTCCTCAAACTGACATCGATAGCCTCACAGAAGTTAGGGGAAGGATAACTCTTGCGAAGTCCAGTTGAACCCGCGACTCTTGAACCAGTATAACCCTTATAGGCATCGCCCCCTATACAGTACTCGGCTGGTCAGCGATTGAGCCGATCCTCGCAGGAACAGACCTTGCTTCAGGTGAGTCCTTGTAGTAACAATGTATGGAGAGAGAGTCAATTATTTTTACCCAACCGATACAAACTTGCCATAAATCACTTTATACGTCGTACACCATGAGAGAGAAAGAGACATCATATATAATAGACCGCTTCTATACGAGTATACTGGCACTTTTTACGGCGTACACCATGAGAGAGAAAGAGACATCAAATATAATAGACCGCTTCTATACGAGTGTACTGTCACTTTTTACGTCGTACACCATGAGAGAGAAAGAGACATCATATATAATAGACCGCTTCTATACGAGTATACTGGCACTTTTTACGTCGTACACCATGAGAGAGAAAGAGACATCAAATATAATAGACCGCTTCTATACGAGTGTACTGTCACTTTTTACGTCGTACACCATGAGAGAGAAAGAGACATCATATATAATAGACCGCTTCTATACGAGTATACTGGCACTTTTTACGGCGTACACCATGAGAGAGAAAGAGACATCACATATAATAGACCGCTTCTATACGAGTATACTGGCACTTTTTACGTCGTACACCATGAGAGAGAAAGAGACATCAAATATAATAGACCGCTTCTATACGAGTGTACTGTCACTTTTTACGTCGTACACCATGAGAGAGAAAGAGACATCATATATAATAGACCGCTTCTATACGAGTATACTGGCACTTTTTACGGCGTACACCATGAGAGAGAAAGAGACATCATATATAATAGACCGCTTCTATACGAGTATACTGGCATTTTTTACGGCGTACACCATGAGAGAGAAAGAAACATCAAATATAATAGACCGCTTCTATATACAGTCACAATGATCTTAAGCTCCTGGGTCACCGCGGGACTCCGCCTACATTTTTTATTATGCCACTAAACTTGACAAAACTAAACGGTTTTTTAGGTTATATGCTATATTTTTGCTGATAAAAATACTGTGAAAAATACTCCGGCTTTTCGCGTGGTACACCATGAGAAAGAAAGGGACAGCAAAATTTCCCAAATTATCACCCCGCTTTAAAGTATTGTTAGAATGTTCATCGTGTCCCGCGTCTCCGTTGACTCCGCCACACGTTTTGACACGCGAATTAAAAGGAAATAACTCAACGGTTTTTTAGGTTACATGCCATATATTTTTTTTATAACTGTACTGTGAAAAAGTGGTTTTACGAATAAACAAAAACATTACGTCGATATGTGATATGAATGTATGTATAAATACTCTAGCCTTAGTCTTAGCCACGCCCAGGTCCGCCGAGTCAGGTAAAAATCATCAAAAACTGACTACACTGCCTTGAATAGATACCACTCTATACCCTCCAAGGCTGAGTCCTATATTTTAGCTATCTGCGCTGCTTTGGCGGACTTGACGTGTGGGGGTTTGGATCGAATGGCAGAGGTGTCATACGCGGATGTCCGTTGCATTAAATACATTAATGCACACCCTGACTTCTTAAGATGGATCTCGTTGGTCGCCAACCCATTTTCCTAACTAATAACTGATTAATTTATTATTCCTTATAATATTTCAGATATATTCTCACAGAAGTGGACAACTCTCGCGAAGTCCAGTTGAACCCGCGACTACCTTACAGTGCTCAGTGCCCAGTGCCATATCACATCCTTATGCAATACTTGGCTGGTCAGTGATTGGGCCAACCCTCGCAGGAACAGAACTTGCTTCAGGTGAGTCTTATATTTTAGCTATCTGCCCTTAGAGTAACAACATATAGAGACCTAACTTTGCGAAATTTTGAAGCCACTTTTTGACCAAGCTTGACCACAGGAGGTGTGGCGTATAAGCTACCAGCCAACGGAAGGCGCAGAAAACCCCTTAAGACAAACGTCATTCCGTCTTTATCTGTTCGCGAACAATTTTGCGTTGGTATCATGAGAAAGAAAGAGACATCGATACGTTCAGATGTTGGACTGATCAGAGAATTCTTTAGGAAGAAAAATTTACGTGAGAATCCCGTTTATCTCTCTATGTAAAACATATTAAAAAAATGCATTAAAACTCATTTAAAACATAAGTTTATTATATTGAAACGAATATTCCAAAGATTAATTGAATATTGGTGTAAGTTATTAGTTGTTTTGTAGGTTAGGATGTTAAATATTTGAGTTCAAACTAAAAAAGACGAATTTTTCGGTACATACCTATGGAAACTGTTTTTTTTTGGTCCTTTTATACTTGGGTTAAAGCATCCAAGCATAGCACATATGGCCACGACGTTTTTTTTGAGATTGCACAAAAATTCACTCAAGTTTTTAACTATTTACGTGCTTTTGACAGCCCGTTCGCCTGACAGTCATGACCTGTGTGAAGTTCGTGTAGATTAAAAAACGGCTTCATGGCATTTAGCCCGCCCCAAATCGTGTATTGGTTTCAACAATTGTTTGTCTCTTTTTCTCATGTGTTTATAGAACCGAGTGTAAAGAGAGAGCTATATTTCGCGAGTTTGTCAACGATTTGACACAAATTAGGACGGTCTCTCTACATTGTTACTCTGAGTATCTGCCCTGCTTGTAGCGGACTCAACGGAGTGGCGGTTTGAATCGAAAGCCGGAGGTGTCATCCGCGGATATTCTTTACATTAAATATGTTGACAGAGTTACAGAACTGCACTCCCTTACTTCTTGAGCTAGATCGCATCTGTCGCCAACCCAACTTCCCAAGTATTCACATTGAGTTTATCCATACATAAGTATAACCTTGGAGTAATAATATGTGGAGAGAGAGCTAAATATTCTTACCCAACCTATACAAACTTGCGATAAATCACTTTCTCCGGGTTTTCACGTCGTACACACATGAGAAAGAAAGAGACACAAAAATAACACACCGCTTTTATGTACTGTAAGGATGATCTTAGTCTCCCGCGTCTCCGGGGACTCCGCCCACGTGTTTTCATATGCGGCTAAACTCGACACAACTAAACGGTTTTTTAGGTTATACGCTATATTTTTGTTGATAACAATACTGTTAAAAAGTGGTTATGCGAATAAACAAAAACATTAAGTCGACATGTGCTATGAACGGATGTATCAATACCCTAGCTCTAGTCCTAGCCACGCCCAGGTCCTCCGAGTCAGGTAAAAATCATCAAATACTGACTACACTGCCTTGAACAGATACTATACTCTATCTATAATTAATAGCTGGAAAGAACATGGAGCCACTTGCATGTAACATTAATTGTCTTAGAAAAAATCACGTAATTTTTTTTTATACTTACATTTAATTAAGCCTAACATATCGGTGTTTTTAGCTTGTGGCGTTGGTACACGAAACGTCATAATTTTTTGTGCTTTTTAAATAAGCGGTTTTTTTGTAAATTCGCGTGCTCTTCAAAAGTAAACATCGATCACTTTTCAGTTGTATAAAATTGCTTCACTTTTTGCACTTTTGCAGATACTAAAATTGTGACTTTTGGGAGATAAACGGAGGCCAACTTTTCACGAATTTTTGTATTTGGTGATAAACACTAAATATTGGACTCTGATAAGGGAGGGGCAAGGCTGATGTCATTTTGTGCGATAGCTATTTTTAAATTTTTTTTTAAATATAAAAAAAATAAATAACTAACCTTCACGCCTTTCTCCGCAGGGCTAGGCAGAGAGGACAGACTGCCATATAACTCTGTCTTGGCACACACTCCTTGCTTCATTCACATTCATACATCGTCTCATACATACTCTTCTGTTATTCTAACTCTTCGCATGACCCGATTCAAGTATTTTTTAAATTTTTAATTTATTTAATCAATTGTACAAAGATACGAATTTTTACTTAATACTAACAGTAGGAATAATATGTCTAGTTTCCAGTTAGTAATAATTACCTCCCTAATTGAGAAAATTCTCGTGCTTAGGGAAGGAGTACTATCATGTGTTTCTTGAAAGTATTTTTAATTTTTATTTATTTAATAATAATTAGATAATTTCTATTGCGCCGTTTTTGTGAGAAATCACCTCAAGGGCGCTGTTTGATTTACTTGATCGTGCCATGTCATTCTCGGGCGTCCTCGACTACTTCTTCCATTCACTTTCGCATCATATATTCTTTTCACACTCCTTTCTTCATTCATTCGCTCTACATGCCCAAACCATCTAAGCGTCCCTTACTTGATCCTATTCATTACGCTCACATCAGCATCATCCTTGCATTCTTTCCGGATATCCACATTTTTAATACGGTCACACATGGTTTTACCGCACGTACGTCTCAAAGATCTCATTTCCACAACATTCAGTGAATCTATCGAACCAATCCTGATAATCTCAACACAAACACAGCCAATGGACCCGATGAATTAAGCTGCCTCACAATCAAATCTATTAAACAACATATATCCTTACCTCTGCAACATATATTTAATTCTTGCTTTGAAAAAAACACATTCCCAAACGCATTTAAACTCTCAAATATTGTTCCAATCCATAAATCTGGATCGATTTTTACACCTGACAATTACAGACCTATATCGCTGATATCCCAACTTGCTAAGATATTAGAAAAAATTATGAAGATACAAATTCTAGAGTTTCTTGAGTCCAATGCACTTTTGTCCCCAAATCAATATGGTTTTAGATCAGGTCTTGGTACAGATGATGCTTTATTTAATCTAACGAAAAATATATACAGTAATCTCGACTCAAATATGAAAAGCCTAACAATTTTCTTAGACTTGAAAAAGGCATTCGATACCGTCAATCATAATATACTGATTGGAAAACTTAATAATTTAGGAATTAAAAATAACTGTCTCTCCCTTTTGAAAAATTATTTATCTTATCGCCATCAATGCACAAAAATTGGTGCTCATATTAGTAAACCAAAGTGTGTTAGACATGGGGTTCCACAAGGAACAGTTATCGGCCCGTTACTGTTCCTAATTTATATAAATGATCTCTGTAATATTAACATTTCGGGAAAACTATTCTCATATGCTGACGATACTGCAATCACAGTACATGGTAAATCCTGGAACGAAGTCACTGAAAATGCTAATAAATGCACCTCCATTGTCAAAGAATGGCTCAACCAAAACCTTTTAACTCTGAACTGTGAAAAAAACTATTTATATTCCATTCTATAATACCAAAAGGCTGCACCTCTAACTAACCTAAATATAAGGTTCCATAACAATAACTGCAACCCTATTTTATGCTCTAATTGTGTAGAAATGAAATCAGGAAATACAGTCAAATATTTAGGAATTCAGATAGTCAACTCAAATGGACGAATCATGTAGAAAAGCTTGTAAATAAACTAAGATATTTAACTTACATTTTTAAACGATTAAATAACATAGTTGACATAAAAATAATGAAATTGGTGTACCATGCATTGGTTCAGTCATCAGTATCTTATGGAATAATCGGTTGGGGGTATTTATAATACTCATATTAAGCCATTAGAAATATCTCAAAATTAATAATAAAAATAATGTTGCATAAAAACATTACATACCCCTCCATACAATTATTCCAAGAAGCTGATCTCTTAGATATAAGAAAAATTTATTGTATACAGTGCCTAAAATACATATTTTCGCGAAGTAAACTATTTGCAAAAAATGAAAATCGTTACAGCAACAGAATAAATAATGTACTGGAGGTACCTCTCTGCAAAACTAGACTTGCGCAGAGACATGCATACTTCATTGCCCCAAAAATGTATAATTCACTCTCATTACATTTTAAGTGTTCAAATTCAACTTCCTTAAATACATACAAAAATGTAATAAAAAACTGGATAAAAGCAAAAGATACCAGCCTCTTCATACTATAAGTGCTAAATTCTAAAAAAATTAACTAACTTATCTTTTGTGATTTTGTATTTGAAAAAAAAAAAAAAAATAAAGTTGGTTAAAAACAAAAAAAAATACCAACCTCTTAATACCATAACTGCTATATTTTTTTAAATTCTTAACTAACTTATCTGCTGTGATTTAAAAAAAAAAAATTAAAATGTTTTGCTTAATTTGAAATGTAACTCTTTATTAATTGTAATTATATACTGTTTATCTATTTATATTATTGCTATAGAGAACCTACTATTGATTTATATTAGTATACCCACGCACTGGCTTTTGCCTATGTGGGATTTTTTGTTATATCTACATTGTTCTTCCTTATTTTCTTTTCTTTATTGTTTATAATATGTTTCTTTCTTTTTAATTAATGTTTTTACTTTTGTAATCTTTTTCTTTTCTAATTTAAAAAAAAAATGTATGTGACAAAAAATCAAATAAAAAAAAAAAAAAAAAAAAAAAAAAAAAAAATCATACGAGTATATTTACCACTTTGATGTATAACTGAATTAATGAAGATTAAAATCATTTCATATTGGGTAGAGAGAATCAGGAAAAATAAAATATACACAATCGTCAATTTGTATGACAGATAAAATGTAAGAAAGATATTCAATTTTATAAAGAAAAACAGTTAAGTAACTTACAACTTAATATATCCGCTTTCAGAATAAAAATACAATCCCAAAAATAAAACGCTTCCCACGATATTTACCTCTGTCTAGGAATAACTTACTACAATCTTCCTTTGAATCTAAAAATGATAATAATTCTTAAATTTCAGCTGAATTTGAAATATTACATCAAACAACTTTTACAGTTCTTTAATCTTATCATTATTTGTGTTTGTTCTTTCTGTATCCTACAAACATTAGAGTACATAGAGTGTAATCTATCTAAGGCAGTGTAGTTAGTTTTTGATGATTTTACCGGACTCGGCGTGCCTGGGCGTGGCGAAGACTGAGGCTAGGGTATTTATACATCCATTCATATCACATATCGACATAATGTTTTTGTTTATTCGTATAAACATTTTTCACAGTATTGTTATCAACAAACATATAGGATATAACCTAAAAACCGTTTAGTTGTGTCAAGTTTAGTGGCATAATAAAACATGTGGGCGGAGTCCCGCGGTGACCCAGGAGACCAAGATCATCGTTACAGTACATAGAAGCGGTGTATTATATTTGTTGTCTCTTTTTCTCTCACGGTGTACGACGTGAAAACTCGGAAAAAGTGATTTATCGCAAGTTTGTATAGGTTGGGTAAAAATAATTAGCTCTCCCTCCATACATTGTTACTTTAAGCTACAGACTTTGTGTTATCGTTGTTTACTCATATTTATTACTAGGCCCTGCGGGTGGCTTTCGGTTGGCCACCACCCAATTTAAGAGTTGGTGAACATTTGTATGGCCTCGCGATTGTTGTAGGACTAACGACTGTCAATACATGGAATACTCCAGCCATCTGGAATAAGCTTCCCTCAAAATTTGCCAACATACAGAACCTAGCAGAGTTCAAACGGGTCTTAAAAACCAAATTGTTTAAAAATTCTACATACAAAACGTAACTTATTAAAATTTAACTTCTTTAAAAACGTCCCTTATTTGCTTTTCTCCTTACTTGTATCATTATAACTCAACGTCCTCACTATCTACTGAAAACCATATACCCATTGTCATAAAATATTTATTTTTCTTTTGTTACCTGTTATATTTACACTGTTTGCATTTTTAGAATCGTTTACTTATAATACTTGAATAATAATGTTTTATGTATCAACATGTTAACTGTCCTCAATCTAATTTCAATTCAACAAATATGTTAAGGGTCAGCACTCAATAATGACGCTAAACGTTACTTTGTAGCATTCTAATACAAGCAATACTATAAAGAATTTATCTGTAAATTTTCTATGGGTAATTTCAAATATATCCGAGGTTTCTGGTGAACACATTTTTTTTAACAGTATCCTTTAAATTCTATGAAAAACATACTAAAATGTCATTAAAAGGTGCAGTTTTAAACCAGAAAAGGCATTTTTTAACGTTTTACCTAAAATTCTAGCATGCTTTTCATAATGAATTTAAAAGAATACCGTTTAATAATTGTATTCACCGGAAACCTCAGATATTTTCCTAACTACTCATATAAAATTAACAGATGAATCATTTGTAGTATTGTTTGTGCTAGAAAGCCGAAAAGTGTCTATTTTTGGGTGCTGACCCTTAATATGAATACGTTTTCATCTGAACTTTTACACCCTTAGCTTCTGGTAAATTGTTTTTTTTAATCTGTTGATGTACACATGCACTGTTCAACTCGTATCTCAACCTTTGTCTCTCGTGATTTATGATAACGATCATGGTTTTAGATAGTTTTAATTTGTATCATATTATGTATTATTTTCTCCTTGTTAGTTAATCTTACTAGCATAATTTATTTAGCATGAAGCGCGCTTGAGGTGAAATATCACAAAACTGCGCTATATAAGTTCACTGTTATTATTGTTATTATTACTCTGGGCACGCTTACTTCTGATAGTATTAATATCGTACAGCCTGTCGTACGTGATTCGATGGATCGCCGTGTGGAGCGCTAACGTCTCCCTTTAATAAAGTAGGTTTGATGTAGCGGCTTATTGTTGAAAACTATTATTAGTTTAGTTTTAAACTTGAAACATGAAAGTAATTATTTCCAATAAAAAAAGTCTAGAAATTTATTAAAAATAATATTAATCATCGGATTAGGTCGGGCACTTTCAAACCATCACCTTGCACATCTCCTTTCGTGCACACTTTCCCTCTGCCTCACTAACGACGGCCTGCATGGTCGAGAGCTTGAAGTAACAATATATGGAGGGATAGCTAATTTGTTTTACCCAACCCATCCGAAATTGTAATAAATCACTTTTTCCGAGTTTTTACATCGTACACCACGAGAGAGAAAGAGACAACAAATTTCTTGGAGCGCTTCTATATACTGTCGCAATGATCTTAAGCTGGCTATCTTCGCTGGTTAACGGCGGGACTCCGCCCACATTTTTTATTTTGCCACTAAACTTGACACAACTAAACGGTTTTTTAGGTTAGATGCTATATTTTTGTTGGTAAAAATACAGTGCCTATACGAATACACAAAAACATTATGTCGATATGTGATATGAATGGATGTATAAATACCGTAGCCTTAGTCTTAGCCACGCCCATTTGCGCCGAGTCATGTTAAAATCATCAAAAACGAGTCCAAAACTGACTTCACTGCCTTGGCTTGGGCTACCTCTTGTATACTCTAAGGTCGAGAGGTAAGATGTTCGAGTACGAATCCAGAGGTCGCGGGCTCGAACCCGGCGTGCGCAAATAAATTTTATTCAATCAACATATGTCATAACACGTTTGATTCATTTAAAATGTAATACAGTATATTTGCGGCACGTTTAAGAGTGGTAGATACTCCAAGTATCGCCCTGGTGAAAGACCAGCGTTCAGAATTGAAACGTTGCTTGAAATGGCTCTAGCCGTGTTTGGTGACCAGATCTGAATAGCCAGGTACTTCCTAACCTTCGTCTTCCTCATTTCCTTCCCCTCCCCACTACCTTCAGCCTCACAACATACCCTATTTGGGGATGCCATAGTCTCACTGGCTCTAGACGGTTGGGAGCAGTTGAGACTCTTGTGCGGTGCTCACGTAAAAAATTAAAAAAAATAATTGGGTATGCCATAGATCTCCTAGCTCCGGGTAGATGTTATTTGTAAAAGGTAGACAGTTTATCGTTATTACACTATTATTACTATATTTTATAATATTATTTTAGTTTTATTTCTTATCTCTAAGTCTCACCTTGAATGTTGGTTGCGGCAGCAGGTGCGAGTATACCCTTCCATCAGGACTGATGAGGTAGTTTTATTAAATATTATTGTTATTTAGTTCTGCTATTTGAAAAAAATAATGTGACAGCTATTTCGGCGTATACATATATATAGAGGAGCATCTATTCAAGGCAGTGAAGTCAGTTTTTGACTTGTTTTCGATGATTTTTACCCGACTCGGCGCACCTGGGCGTGGCTAAGACTAAAGCTAGAGTATTTATTCATCCATTTATGTCACATATCGACATAATGTTTTTGTTTATTCGTATAACCACTTTTTCAAAGTATTTTTATCAACAAAAATATAGCATATAACCTAAAAAATCGTTGAGTTGTGTCAAATTTAGTGGCATTATAAAAAATGTAAGCGGAGTCCCGCGGTGTCCCAGGACCTTAAGAACATTGTGACAGTATATAGAAGCGGTAATTTGAATTTGATGTCTCTTTCTCTCTCGTGGTGTACGACGCAAGAACCCGTAGAAAGTGATTTATCGCAAGTTTGCATTGGTTGGGTAAAAATAATCAGCTCTCTCTCCGTACATTGTTACTTCCAAGGGGAAACAGATTTTAGATTTAAGGTAATTTAGTTTTAACCGTAATAAGTAGGTTAACTAGGAACCAAAAATTGTATAAATAAGTCGTTTCCATGTGGCCTAGCCACAGTTTGATAATGGCCTTGAACGCCGAAACAGCTGTCACTAAAAACAACAGGGCTAAATTATAACAATATTAATGAATTTTACCGTTCCACGTTTTCTTTATTATATAAAAGCTAATGATGACGATTCATGAATTATTAATTGAATACGTTTTGAGGTACGTAAGACCAAGGAGCGGTCTAATCACCGTTACGGATCAACTCCTATCTATAGATATCCAAACAAACAAACCGAACTGCGCAATCGCCTTATCAAACATAACGTGTCGTTGTATTTTCCATCCATCCTGATAAACCTTGGCGCACCCAAGATGGCCGATACACTTGCCGCGTACATTCTTGTAAAGACTTACGTAAGAAGCTGATGGCAACTTCCTGGGGAAAATAACACTGCCGGTTACTAACCGCACCTTATAGAATACAGTTTGATAACAATTTTTTTTTTTTTTGATTTATTTTGTTACATACATTTAAAAATTACAGAAATAATAAAATAATGTAGACATAACAAAAAAAATTCCACATAGGCAAAAACCAGTGCGTGGGTATACTAATTCAAATCATAGTTATAGCTCTCTATAGTTACATTTTACAGTATAAAATTTCATTTAATAGTAAAAAAAAATAATAATTAAAAAAAATATATATATATATATTGTTATTATTATTATTATTTTATTTTTATTTATTTTATTTTATTTTTTTTTTTTTCAAATTCAAAAACACAACAGATAAGTTAGTTAATTTTTTAGAATTTAGCACTTATAGTATGAAGAGGCTGGTATCTTTTTTGCTTTTATCGAGTTTTTTATTTACATTTTTGTATGTATTTAAGGAAGTTGTATTTGAACACTTAAAATGTAATGAAAGTGAATTATACATTTTTGGGGCAATGAAGTATGCATGTCTCTGCGCAAGTCTAGTTTTGCAGAGAGGTACCTCCAGTACATTATTTATTCTGTTGCTGTAACGATTTTCATTTTTTGCAAATAGTTTACTTCGCGAAAAGAATGGTCAACACATTTAAAAAAGTTTGTCCCTTCGATTAAAGCTTAGAGTAACAATATAGAGAGACAGTCAAATCGTTCATACTCGCAAAATATAGCTCTCTCTTTATGCTCGGCTCTATAGACATATGAGAAAAAGAGACAAACAATTATTATCGAGCAATTATTATTTTGGGGCGTGCTAAAAGCCGTGTAGCCGTTTTTCAATGTATACTAATTTCACACATGTTTCCTTCTGTCAGTCGAACTGACAGTCAAAAAGCTTAAAATATAGAATTACTTAAGTGAATTTAATGCAATATTTAAAAAAAAATGATATTGCCATATGGGCAGTTCTTGGTTGCTTCAACTGAAGTAACAAAGGACCAAAAAAAACAGTTTCCAAGAATTCGTATTTTTTAGTTTGACCTCAAATATTTTACATGCTAACCTACAAAACAACTAGTAACTAGTTACCTGCACCAATATTTAGTCAATCTTTGCATTATTTATTTCGAAATAATAAACTTCCGTTTAAAATGAGTTTTAATGCATTTTTAATATGTTTTACTTAGAGAGATATACGGGATTCTCACGTAAATTTGTAAGAATGGGGATTCTCTGATTAGTCCAACATCTGAACGTATCCATGTATCTTTCTTTCTCGTGATACCAACGCAAAATTGTTCGTGAACAGATAAAGATGGAATAATGTTTATCTTTAGGGTTTTCTTCGCCTTCCATTGGCTGGTAGCTTATACGCCATACCTCCCGTGGTCAAGCTTGGTCATAAATTTGTTACAATATTTCGCAAAGTTAGGTCTCTAGGTTACTCTAAGGATAAAAGCTAAATTTATTGAAGGAGGCTGTATTTTAAATATGTAAAATAGTACAAAAAAAGGTTTAGTTTTAATATTTATTTATAGGCTTTTATAATTTACTATGTCACGTTACAAAATCCCTAGTAGCTTAGCACTGAGGTCAATCTTTAAACAAATTATATTTTATTAGTTTAACAGTTGACGTGCGCTTGTGTACATCGGTGGAATCTCTTTGTAGTGTCAGCAGTAATCTGCAAACATTGATAGACTCCGTTTTCCTTAAAACGGGTTTTCCACCTGGCTATATCTTGGTGAAAACGGTCACCGTCCTCGTCACTTACCTATTTAATAAATAATTAATTTACTATACATTGTTTCAGATATACTCCTCCCAGAAGTGGATAACTCTTGCGAAGTCCAGTTGAAGCCGTGACTCTTGTACCACTTTAAAGTGCTCAGTGCTCAGTGATCAGTGCTCAGTGCTCAGTAATCAGTGCCCAGTGCTCAGTGCTCAGTGTTCAGTCCTCAGCGCTCAGTAATCAGTGCTCAGTGATCAGTGCTCATCACCCTCTTATACAATACTTGGCTGGTCAGTGATTGGGCCAACCCTCGCAAGAACAGAACCTGCTTTAGGTGAGTCATTTTGTTTGCTGTCTGCCCTGCTTTCAGCGGACTTGACGTGTGGTGGTTTGGGTCGAATGGCGGAGGTGTCATACGCATGCAACATTAATCGTCTTAGAAAAAGTCACGTGAATAGATTTTTCTACTGAGAATGTTTTTTTAAAACTAGTTAAACATGTATGTGTTTTTATCTTGTGACGTTGCTACATGAAATTTAATGAGCATAGCAAATGCTTTTTAAATAATTTTAATAACTCCACATTTTTAAGCAAGAGGTCCACGTTTTATCAATATTTGCACTTTACACGGTGATAAACATCCAATACCGGAGTCAAAGTAGCAGAAAAGCAAAGTACAAATAATGTAATAAAGATAATACTTATTTGATATTGCATAGCGAGAATAAGAAAAACAGTTTTTATTACAGATAAAATATAAAACAACCACTGATATTTAAAATAGATTACATTTATAAGAGATATTTCATAATACAAATTTATAAAGACAAATAGTCAATAACCTTCAACTGAATAAATCCGCAAAATATAAGAAAAACATTAAAATCCCAACAGTTAAGCAATTAGCATACCCCTCAGAGTATATAGAGTTCTGTCTATTCAAGGCAGTGTAGTCAGTTTTTGATGATTTTTACCTCACTCGGCGGACCTGGGCGTGGCTAGGACTAAGGCTAGGGTATTTATACATTCATTCATATCACATATCGACATAATGTTTTTGTTTATTCGTATAGCCACTTTTTCACAGTATTTTTATCAACAAAAATATAGCATGCAACCTAAAAATCGTTTAGTTGTGTCAAGTTTAAAAAATGTGGGCGTCTTCGAAGTTTTTCCCTATTACAGGGTTCATATTGAATTTTTCAAAAAGACTTTCAATGATTTTAAAACACTCTTTAAAGGGGATATTGGTAAAGAGACCTTTGACAGTTATGCGGAAGATTAATATGTTGTTTTATTGACTAGTTCTATAGAGATTCTGACACTGTATCGTGGTGAACAATTTGTGTGTTTTCTGTGGGAGAAGTTAAGATTTTTGCTAAGTTTGCTGTAGGAGCATTTATGAAAGATACAACGGGTCTTATGTTGATAAGTTGGACATTATACTTTGACCTTTCGGAAGGAAATATGGCCTAACAACTGTTTGACAACTCACTAATTTCCATGAATTGGATATGCCAATGTACCACTAGTCATTTGTAAACTTAGAGTATATATATATAGAGGAGCATCTATTCAAGGCAGTGAAGTCAGTTTTTGACTTGTTTTCGATGATTTTTACCTGACTCGGCGTACCTAGGCGGGGCTAAGACTAAGGCTAGAGTATTTATACATCCATTCATATCACATATCGACATAATGTTTTCGTTTATTCGTATAACTCTGACGGCCTTCGTGGTCGAGTGGTAAGACGCTCGACTGCGAATCCAGAGGTCGCGGGCTCGAACCCGACGTGCGCAAATAATTTTTATTTAATTAATATGTATCATAACACATTCAATTGATATAAAATAAAATATAGTATATTTGCGGCACGTTTCAGAGTGGTAGATACTCTGAGTATTGCCCTGGTGAAAGACCACCATTCAGAATTGAAACACTGTTGCTTGTAATGGCTTTAGTCGTGTTTGGTGACTAGATCTGAATAGCCAGGTATTTCCCCTTCCTCATCTCCTTCCTCTCCCCACTACCTTCAGCCACACAATATACCCCTACTGGGGATGCCATAGTGTCACTGGCTCTAGACGGCTGGGAGCAGTTGAGACTCTTGTGCGGTATTCATGTAAAAAAAAACACTTTTTCACAGAATTGTTATCAACAAAAATATAGCATATAACCTAAAAAATCGTTTAGTTGTGTCCAGTTTAGTTGCATAGTAAAAAATGTGGGCGGAGTCCCGCGGTGACCCAGGAGCTTAAGATCATTGTGACATTATATAGAAGCGATCTATTATATTTGTTGTCTCTTTCTCTCTCATGGTGTACGACGTAAAAACCCGGAGAAAGTGATTTATCGCAAGTTTGTATTGGTTGCGTAAAAATAATTAGCTCTCTCTCCATACATTGTTACTTCAAGTTTGTAAATCATTACTACAGTGGACTATATTTTATAATATTATTTTAGTTTTATTTCTTATCTCTAAGTTTCACCTTGAATTTTCGTCGCGGTAGCAGGTAGGTACCTCCCCATCGATAGCGAGGCTTCCACAGACACCTGCGTCACTTACCAGGGCTGATAACATGGTTTTTTATAATTCCATTGAATTCAATTATATTATTATTGAGTTCTGCTATCGGTGTTCAAGGCCATTGTCAAAACATGGTTAGGCCACATGGAAACGACTTATAAATATGATTTTGGTTTCTTGTTTTATTACTAATTGCGGTAAAAAACAAATTATGTTGAATTTCTCGTTTCATTTCTTCATTCTAAATTTTTGGAGTTATGGGGGAACTAATGCCTCCTATTCTCCGTCGTCTCGAGGAGGGAACTGGCGAGAATTTACTGGCCGCTAGGCGGCAAAAACTGAATTTAATGGCTGTGTGTGTGGTTGAATTTTTTAAAAGTGAATAATACGTTTTTATATGCATTTCCACTTTATTTCTGCAAGGAAATATGGAAGCTGCTTTTTTAAATTATCCAACGGGGGGATAAAGTATTGATATCGGCCTAAGATTGTTGGGCTCTTCTTCTGGGAAGAACCGCCCGAGGCAATTGATGGATGGGTTGGGAACTAACGGCAGTTTATCGTAAAATGATTTGGCTATGTCAAGAATGTGTTGACGAAGGGTGGGGATGTTTGTGTATCTATGTATGATGGTAGTTTTGACGAACCATGGGCTTTTTATGATGTTGCGAAGAGTTTATTTTCTGTTGATAGTTTGCTTTGAGTATAGTGCTCCGTGTCTTTGTCTACGGTCTTTATGGTCGAGTGGTAAAACGCACGACTACAAATCCGAAGGTCGCGGGCTCATTCATATTCTCTATTCATCAAATAAAAGTTATTGGCGTGTGCCAATAACTTTTATTTGATGAATATGTGTCATGACACATTTAATTCATATAAAAATAATAAAAAGTATATCTGCGGCGCGTTCCAGAGTGGTAGATACCCAATATTGCAAAAGCTTTTGAAGATTTTTTAAATAACCCTCTTGGGAGATATGAGCACGAGTACGTGATGCTTGACATTTTGTTGATGCCAATGACGGCCTGCATGGTCGAGTGGTAAGACGCTCGACTATGAATCTAGAGGTCGCGGGTTCGAACCCGGCGTGCGCAAATATTTTTTATTTAATAAATATGTGTCATTTTACATTTAATATAAAATATAGTATATTTGCGACCCGTTCCAGAGTGGTAAATAGTCCAAGTATCGCCCTGGTGAAAGACCACCATTCAGAATCGAAACGTTGCTTGAAATGGCTCTAGCCGTGTTTGGTGACCAGATCTGAATAGCCAGATACTCCCAACCTTCCTCTTCCCAATCTCCTTCCCTTTCCCAGTACCTTCAGCTTCAAACATGCCCTATTTGGGGATGCCATAGTCTCACTGGCTCTAGACGGTTGGGAGCAGTTGAGACTCTTGTGCGGTATTCATTTATAAAAAAAAGGTTTTGTTAGTGTATTTTTTGCATGTACCATCGTAATTTTTTATCGAGAGCAACTCCTAGATAACGAACTGAGTTTTCCCAAGAATCATTTGACCATTCCCTATCGCGTTACCGTAAGGCACACTTTTTCTTTTTTTCCTTCTGGATAATAAAATTGCGCCACTTTTAGAGGGGTTGACATCTATTCTCCATTGGAGTTTGTTCATGTTTTTTGAAGTATTTGAGTTACTTTCTAGGAGAACTATTTTGGATGAGAATGGAAATGTCATCCGCATATGTTTTTTGCTGGAGGAATGTCGTGAGTGTAAGCGTTGAAGAGAGGTGGGGATAACAGTGAACCCTGCGGTACTCCCGCTGTCCTAAAGCGAGGAGTGGGCAAGGCTCTGCGGATCTTCACTTGGAAAGTTCGGTTGTGCAGAAAGGATTTTAAAATACCAAGCAATTAAGAATTCATCACTGTACTATGTAATTTCAATATGATCTATTCAAGGCACTGAAGTCAGTTTTTGACTTGTTTTCGATGATATTATCCTGACTCGGCGTGGATGGGCATGGCTAAGACTAAGGCTAGAGTATTTAAATATCCATTCATATGAGGGGCTTAGAAGCAAAGGCAGCAATCTCCTTCATTTTAAATTATTTTTTGGAAAGTTGATTTAACGTTTAATGCACTTTTCTTTTGTGAATATGTTGATAAATTTAGAGATAATTGTTTCAAATTGTTCCTAGTTTAATGTGCACTAACATTTTTGTACACTTCATTCTCCATTTCTTTATAATAATCATTCAAAAGTTGACAATGCTGCAGAACCGTAGTTGGAGATTGCTGCCTTTGCTTCTAAGCCCCTCATATCACATATCGACATAATGTTTTTGTTTATTCGTAAAACCACCTTTTCACAGTATTTTTATCAACAAAAATATAGCATATAACCTAAAAAACTGTTTAATTGTGTCAAGTTTAGTGGCATGGTAAAAAATGTGGGCGGAGTCCCGCGATGACCCAGGAGCTTAAGAACATTGTGACATTAAATAGAAGCGGTCATTTAAATTTGATGTCTCTTTCTCTCTCATGGTGCACGACGTAAAAACCCGGAGAAAGAAATTTATCGCAAGTTTGTATTGGTTGGGTAAAACATAATTAACTCTCTCTCCATACATTGTTAGTTCAAGTATGGCACATATCGACACTGGAAAGGCAAACGAGCTTAAGCGACACTTTCGTAAAAAAATAGTTAAATATGCAGTAAGAATCTTTTTTTTCTTCATGAATTCTCCGACTCTCGTTTGATTCTGAAGACTTTTGTGGCCCTCAAGCCATCTCAAATATATTTACCATTTGGGAGAAGGCTCGACTTAAGCGACACAAGCGTTTGGGATGTTTTTTTAGCTTTTCGTCGCTTCAGGTAACTCAATGAGAGCATCAACTTTCCGGCGACGATATAAAATGAATGTCCGGAGAGATCTATTGGCTCTATGTCATATTAAACATTGCATTGCTGACAGAGGCGGCTTTGCAATTACTTTTGGATACACCTTGGGCTGGTTTCATTACCTCCCGGGAGACGCGGACGAGTTACATAGTGATTAGTTCGATTTAAAGCTTAAGCTAAAAAGTTATAATGTCTCTTGCTATATTTTTGACAGTTGGTCATTTCTGATTCAACTCTTTGATTTGCTAAATGTATTTTATAGCCTCAATTAGGGCCGGTTCCACGACGTCTAGCACCCTGTGCAGCTAGTACTAGTGCGCCCCCCCTCCCCCCCGCTCCGCAACCCTTTTTCATTTGACACAAATAATCAAAAATTTCCAAATTGCTTTGCAAATTTAAGTTTTGTAACAAATGATCCCAAGCACCATTTACTAGAGATATAGAAAATAATTTCCAACAAGAACAAAACTCTACTCAAGTCTTACCGTACGTTAAGTGAGACTAATGTATTTCTTCTCGTATCATTTGTATTTCGACGTATCAAGTAAGTATTACGCATCGAAATTGACAGCTGTCAAATGTCATCAACGTAATTCCCCGACTAAACAATGGACAGATCCAACTGTATGAATTCATACGAGAATGAACTGTAAAGTAACTATCTTTAGAGTTTATTTTCGTATGGCAAGATTTTCATCGTACAACAGAACAGCTGCGTCTTAGGGATGTAACTGTAATGGCTGTAACTACTTTTGGAACCAGTTATTAATAGCTATGGAAAAAAGTCGATAGCGGAGGTGTGGGATTTCTTTAATTTTTTTTTCTATATTACTCAAAGATTTCATGAAAGAAAAATAAAGTAAAAAAAAAAAATATTGCTGTAAACGAATTCCGAAAAACCAAATAAGCGCAAAGTCACCGGCATAATGTCGCCGTGAAAAAATATGCGCCATATCTAGCGGTTCATTTTTACTGTTGTATCAAAACAACTCGCACGGTGATTTGTTGTAGACTTTGCTTCTCATAACTTTAACGTATTAACACTCCATAGAAAAACAGACTTAACATCCAAATAATCACTATGCAATACGTAAAAATTTCCGTGACAAAAAGCTACTCTCCACACATGTTTGCTAGTCGTTCAATGCACAGCGATGCTGCCAGCGCAATGAAAAACATAATTACCCCATGATGTGGTTATTTTTGAATTGATATAGGGAAATTTTTATATGATTTAGAGAATATCTTAAAGATGTTTATTTTCACAGCGCCCCTTTAGAGATGGCGCCTTTGTTTTCTGCACAGATTGAACGTGTGGTAGATCTGGCATTGGCCTTGATATATTTCCCTGTTATTATAATAGGGAATTATCCTTTCTACTTTTCCCCTCAGGTATTGCCTATTCTAATCCACGTGTTCAGTGTTATTATTTACATCAAATTAAAACTTAACTATACTGAATACGCAAACGGGGATTCAGCCTTTTCATCTGATTGACTATTCATCACAGTGTATTTGCTAATATTTTATTTGTTAGAATATTTGTCTTTTCCCTGTATTGCACACTTGAAGTAACAATGTATGGAGAGAGAGCTAATTATTTTTACCCAACCAATACAAACTTGTAATAAATCACTTTCTCTGGGTTTTCACGTCGTACACCGTGAGAGAGAAAGATACATCAAATTTAAATGACCGCTTCTATATACTGTCACAATGTTCTTAAGGTCCTGGGTCACCGCGGGACTCCGCCTACATTTTTTATTATGCCACTAAACTTGACCCAACTAAATGGTTTTTTAGGTTATATGCTATATTTTTGTTGAAAAAAATACTGTGAAAAAGTGGTTATACGAATAAACAAAATACATTATGTCGATATGTGATATGAATGGATGTATAAATACTCTAGCTTTAGTCTTAGCCACGCCCAGGCACGCCGAGTCAGGTAAAATCATCGAAAACAAGTCAAAAACTGACTTCACTACCTTGAATAGATGCTCCTCTATATATATATATATACTCTAAGATTGCACACATGCAATATTTAAGCACCTCTATCTTTATGAAATGAATGGGGATTGTCTAATAAGTGAGTGACCACGTTTGACAGTTCCCCTTTGTTACAATGTCCCTTGTCCTAGCTGCCTACGATCGTACATGGTACAACTCATTAATTTATAATACATTATAACATTTCAGATATACTCCTCCCAGAAGTGGACAACTCTTGCGAAGTCCAGTTGAAGCCGTCACTCCTGCACAACCTTCAAGTGCTCCGCGCTCAGTGCTCGTCACCCCCTTACACAGTATTGGCTGGTCAGTGACTGGGTTAATCCTCGCAACAACAAAACCTGCTCCAGGTGAGTCATGTTTTGTTGTTGCCTACCCTGCTTTAGCGGACTTGGAGATTGGTTCCTTATTTCAGATTGGGCGATACCAAATTATATTATATTTGTACATTTCTTTTTTATAAAATAGCAGAACCTCACTAATCCGATCATATTCGATGTATAAATGATGTAATAAAGATAACTAGCAGATAAAAACCCGCTCCCGCGTGGTTTAGTCACGACACACACATCAAAAGGAACATAGTGAGTAAATCGTGAAGGACCGCAATCGGAAGAAAATTTCAAACTTTTGTATGTATGAGCATTTTTCCATGGAACGTGGCAGAAGACGGCTTACGGTATTAATACCATGTGATACTTGTTTGATATTGCATAGCGAGAATTAGGAAAAATAATACAAATTTATAAAGAAAAATAGTTAATGACTTTCAACTCAATGTATCCGCAAAATATTAGAATAACCTTAAAGTTCCAAAAGTAAGCACTTAGCATCCCCAAATACCAACTTCTGTCTAGGAATAACAAACTTTATCAAAAAACTAACTAACCATCACGCCGTTTCCCCGCAGGGGTAGGCAGAGAGGACGGACCGCCATACAACTCTGTCTTGGCACACACTCCTTGCTTCATTCACATTCATACATACTCTTCGATTATTCTGACTCTTCAGATGACCCGATTCAAGTATTTGATTTACTTGATCGTGCCATCACTTTCTCGGGCGTCCTCAACTTCTTCTTCCATTCACTTTCGCATCATATATTCTTTTCACACACCTTTCTTCGTTCATTCGCTCTATATGCCCAAATCATCTAAGCGTCCTTTTCTTAATCCTGTTCATTACGCTCACATCAGCCTTGCATTCTCTTCGGATATTCACATTTTTAATACGGTCATACATGGTTTTACGCACATACGTCTCAAGGATCTCATTTCCAAAGCATTCACTCTACTTTCATCCTTCCTCTGCCAGTTCCATGCCTCACTGCCATACATCAGGGTTGGTATAAGCACTCCATTGTGGACTGCTTGCTTCGCTTCTTTGGACAATTACTTATTTGCCCCAACAGCGTTCAGTCCTCCATAAAGGAGTTTCCTGCATTCGCCCTTCTTTCAATATCCTCATTAGCCTTTCCGTCTCTCTAGAACATACTTCCCAAATACACAAACTCACCCACTGGCTCCAAGTATTCATCATTCAAACTTTAACAATCCTTCTTTAAATCTAAATATTCACGAATTTCAGCTCAAATCGAAATATTTCATCAAACAACTTTTACAGTCCTTTATGTTGTCTGAAATTCTGTTTGTATTCTACAAACCTTGTGTTATGGTTATCTACTGTTGGAAGATAAACTGGATGATATGGCCAAAATAAGTTTCGGTGACCATTCATAGGGTTTTGCCTTTTTGTAGGACTACTAACTACCAATGCATGGCATGCTATAGCATGCTTACTTCTGTTAGTATTAATATTGTAAAGCCTGTCGTACATGATTCTATGGATCGCCGTGTGGAGCGCTAACGTCTCCCTTTGTTTTTTTTTATGTATACAAAAAATGAGATGTGATATGGAGGTCATTGTTTCAGAGAAATATTTTTTATTGAAAGAATCTAAAACATTAATACATTAAAGTGATTTGAAACGAAATTTAGTCAAGTCATTTAAAGTATATGCGAGTATACCAGCGTTCGGAAAACCTTCATGGTTTTGTGAATGCTTCACGAATTGCTAGTTCTTTAAAATGAACCCTTCGCAGTGAACACTTCAATTGAAGTCAAACTCACAAAAAAGAGATTAGAATTCATCCAATTATTTGTTTAGTTCTTATTAGAATATGTAAGTAAAAAACAGGTACTAGTCAGCAGAGATTTGAAAGTGAAAAGAACTGGAACCAGTTCCTTGCCAAAACAAACGTACTAGTCGGTAGAGATTTAAAAACGAAAAGAATTTCAACTGAGTCACCGCGGGACCCCGCCCACATTTTTTACTGTGGCACTAAACTCGACAAAACTAAACGGTTTTATAGGTTATGTGCTGTATTTTTGTTGACAAAAATACTGTGAAAAAGTGGTTATACGAATAAATAAAAACATTATGTCGATATGTGCTATGGATGGATGTATAAATACTCTAGCCTTAGTCTTAGCCACGCCTAGGTCCGCCGGGTCAGGTAAAAATCAACAAAAACTGACTACACTGCCTTGGATAGATACCACTCTGTATACTCTAAGATGTCACCAATACAGGTGTCATGTCTTTGCAATCTATTGCACCTGCGTTTCGTAATACACAGGGAGATTACCGATTCCTCAGAGAAATAATGGGTGTTGGTTGTTGCTGTTAACAGAATGGCACATGGGGGATTATTTCCAAGATAACGTTAGGAAGGTTCTGTCAAATTACATTTCGTATGAGATAAGACTCTCACGTTTTTTGGATATGATAAAGTAGATGATAGTCATATCCAAACCATCGCCTTGCGCATCTCTTTCCCTGCACACTTCCCTCTGCCTCACTAATTGGGTATGTACCAGTTCCGGGCATAGACATTAAATACAAGGCACGTCATACTCATACAAATTGAACGATAAATGTTGCATGCTCTGATTCTTGTTTGAAAAGGATAGCCATACCAACAGAATATGTGTGTACGGGTGAGATAGCTATATGAACATCCCGCGCTACTGTTATAATCTCTCTTCCCCGACGAACTTACTGAGCAACTAGCCAAGTAGAGTACGACGTACGGAAACAGTTATCTTCCACACACCTATGTATATCTGCATTCGCTATCTCACATTATTTCGGTTGAAGAGCTCCCGTTTTCCCGTGACAGCTTGTCTGTCGAACGAATGTCTGTGTGAGACTGAACGCAGTAAATCTCAGGTATGCCGCGTCGGCTTAGTTTAATGCAGTCACGCGCGTTGTCTCAGTAACGTATCTACATTATTTAATTCATCTAAGGCTCTGGGGAGATGTTATCTGTAAAAGGCAGATTAGTACAGCCATATTCAATCCACGCGAACAGAAAGCCGAACAAAACAATCTTATGATAGAGTAATCAGTTCAAATCTGACAAAAGAAACGTAGACCACGTGGGCTTTTTCATAAATTCATGTGCAATACAAAAGTTGGTGAATACCGCGCTGTCCGAAGCCAGTGGGACCATGGCAACCCCAAATGGGTTGTGTTGTGATGCTGAAGAGAGATGGGGACGAGGAAGGTTGGGAAGTACCTGGCTATTCAGATCTGGTCACCAAACACGGCTAAAGCCATTTCAAGCAACTTTTTGATTCTGATTGGTGGTCTATGGCCAGGGCAATACTGAGAGTATCTACCACTCTGGAACGTGCCGCAAATGTAAAACATATTATTAAAATGTGATTTGAGCCCGCAACATCCGGATTCGTAGCCGAGGATCTTAGCCGCTCGAGTCCAGGCGTAGTGGTGTTAGTTGATAATAATATTAAGCAATTCAACTACCGTTTCACAACAAAATGTAAAAAGTGGAACACTACTTTGCAAACACCGAGTTGATCCCCTTTGGAACTGTTTATAGTACATTCTGAGATGTGAGGCTATGTCTTAGAGTATATATATAGAGGATCATCTATTCAAGGCAGTGAAGTCAGTTTTTTAATTTGTTTTCGATGATTTTTACCTGACTCGGCGTGCCTGGGCGTGGCTAAGACTAAGGCTAGAGTATTTATACATCCATTCATATCACATATCGACATAATGTTTTTCTTTATTCGTATAACTACTTTTTCACAGTATTTTTATCAACAAAAATATAACATAAAACCCAAAAAACCGTTTAGTTGTGTCAAGTTTAAAAAATGTGGGCGGAGTCCCGCGGTGACCCAGGAGCTTAAGATCGTTGTGACAGTACATAGAAGCGGTCTATTATATTTGTTGTCTCTTTCTCTCTCATGGTGTCGACGTAAAAACCCGGAGAAAGTGATTTATCGCAAGTTTGTATCGGTTGGGTAAAAATAATTAGCTCTCTCTACATACATTGTCACTTCAAAGTTGTGACTGCTCCGTGTGAACTAGTTCATTTTGCGGCAGTTCAAACTTCATTCATTTCATTTCATTGAACAAATACTTCAATGGAAGTTAGATTACAAAGAACTACTTCTATTTGCAGCAGTTCAGTTGTGAAGTTGAACTTCAAATACTAACTCACTCACTTTTAAATCCATACCGACCATAAATTATAAAAATATTTATGATAAATTCAAATCTCTTTTATGCGAGTTTGACTTCAATTGAAGTGTTCACTGCGAAGGTTTCATTTTAAAGAACTAGCAATTCGTGAAGCATTCACAAAACATTGAAGGTTTTCCCAACGCTAGTTTGTAGAAATTGCAGCAAAGAAACTCATCCACCAGAAGCTACAATAATGGCGCTGGTTTGGATTGAGAGAATCGTCTCCGTAATTCTCGGTTTGTTTGTAAACATACATGAAACATACGACTTTCTATGACTTTTTGAATACGATGTACTACCTACGCATGTAATTCTTCTTGGAGCTTGTTTTGCTTTAGTAAATAATAACAGAATTACATTTACCTTACCTATACCGTATTCGCTTTTTGTGCCCGCCAAGCATGAAGCCGTGTCCACCACTTGTCCTACCGTCGCCCATTTCTGTGACCCGCTCAGTTACTGACTCTTAATGAAATGGTTGGGGTGGCGGAATTGGTAGACGCGCCACCCCGGGTAGTGGCCTAGTGGGGAGGTTCCGGGTTCGAGTCTCGGTCTCAACCCAAACTTTTCGTTTTGTGTGTCTTTTTTCTATTCTCATATTCTTTGAAGATTGTTGATATTCTTTCAGTAATCAATATGGCGACGAAGGGTAGTATAATCTAACTTGAAACTAATAACAAACAACCAAATGTAAGAGAAATGTATAAATCTACAATAGTTTTTGTTGACTGTTGCTGTTGCAATTCCGATGTCAGTGTGGCAAATTGAACAAAGCATGTTATTAAATGATCAAAGTGTAATCGTTAAGCGTCCTTTCCAATATGATAACCAATCGATACCGCAGATCTGCTATCTTAACATAAACACATTTCTTCTGGTCGAGGTATTACATATCTGTTTGTTGATGCCTCGTGCGAATACAATACCAACTCTGGCTGTCGTTGTCCATGTTGCAGATTCAGTCTCTCCGTTGGACCACATCTCCATCTCCCCAGCATGCAGGCGGACGCGGGCTTGGTCTACAGCTCACCCAAGTGGCAAGGAAACCCTCCGATCATTCAAACCCATAGATAACATAAAAGCAAGCTGACTTTGGAACCGTACCCCGATGAGCAAGTGTTGGCGGCCTTCGCAAAGCTGGCCTACTGCGACTGCGCGGGGGAGCTGCTCCTGCCTCAAGGATGGAAAGTGCTCACTACGGCGCGGAACACCTCCTGGACCAACGGGTACTTCGGCTGTGCCTTGTGGAACCCTTCGGAGCAGCAAGTCGTCTTAGCCCATAGAGGAACGGACCCTCGAGAAGCTAGGACCAATCGGGGCCGACATGAAAGGTGTTTATTTGCAGCAATACACAGACCACATGAACTCGAGTGTATCTTTTGCAGATGATATCAAGAAGGGGATTCTGGACATAAATCAACGGTGCGGTAGTCGCTTCGTGATGTCCTTCACAGGCCATTCCCTGGGAGGGTGGCTGGCCGGGGTCACCACCTTGACGGTGAAACACCTGAAGAGGGGGAGCAGCGGCTTCTGCAGGGTTGCCAGCCCCGGCGAAGGCCTGCACGCGCACACCCTGGCTTTGGACAGCCCGGGGGTCGCGGATATTTTAAGTAAGATATGCAGAGACTATGGTGTACGGTACGACCGCTCCATGTCCACCAAAACATTGGACATTACCACCTACTTCGCCGCTCCCAATATGGTAAACTGCACTGGCTTGCACACGGGAGATCTACGTCAGGTCCATATCAAACGCGTCCCTCCCCGCGGTAAGTCGGAGAAGCCCATCTTGATGACCAACATGGACACCCACAGTATAGACAAATTTATCGAAGCTTTTAAAGATGGCAAGGAGACCTATGTCGTAAAGAACTGGCCCCGAGGATGGAGTGAGCGTGAAGATTTCCACAAGCTAGAAATATTGAGCAATTCTTACGTCTTAAGTCAAGATGCCGAACAAGATCCTCCTGTGAGTTCTAGTGACGGCCACCAGGACGAACAAGCAGCTGAAGGAAATGCTGGCAGTTTGGACTCGGAAGAAACACTAACCCTGCAATACAGTACTACTCCATGGCAGGGAAACAGCTGCCACCTGGGGGTGTTCTCCGAAGAAGAGTTTAATTTTATACTAATTTGGAGCTCCTTTCGAAACAACTCACTACTCAAATTGACCGAAATTGAAAAAATTCGTATCTGACAACAAACTTGAAAAATTAGATCTCCCTGAATTTAAGATAGATATAAAAAAAACACTCTTGCTTGCAAATCCAAGGAAGATTTAAAAGATGGTAATAAGACAAAGCAAACAATCGCTTCGTTGGTTTCCCGCGGAGATCATGGAGGCTCTAGATCAACAGAACGAGAGGATATCATCGGCCCCCTTGTACATGGCTGGCCAGGCCTACCTCCGCGCCTTGCCCCATGTCCCGCACTGCAGGGACACCCTGGGCTTGGAGTCATTCTTAGTGTCTTCCGAACAACGCGTCCTACAAATTGAGTCTAGGGATACTACATTTGAAGCTGCTAGAATATACAATATCATATTCCACATGAAAAACACATCTTTGAGTGCGAGATATTTGGCGAAAACCTGTCACGCTTTACTGGGTTGGAACGACATAGCTAGTACAGCTGAGGACTTACGCATCGAAAGTTTAGGCAAGAGCGGTGTTACTAACGATAACCTGCTCGTTCTTGATTTCGCCTCTCCAGTCGATAGCGTATACCCAAACTACCATTTATTGAAAACAATATTAACGAACTTAGCAACGACCAGCAACAAGAAGCTCGTGATCATTCTGTCGCAACCGTTCGATTCACAATTATTTATGGAACATAAACTGACAGTTGAAACCAAGCCTTTCAAAGAATTTCAATTAAGCGACCTGGCTCCTGCATCTAGAGAAGAAATACTCGCGAGAGATGCGATAGCCTTGGGGGAAGTGACTCTTAGTCTCAACACGTTATTGGGAGTGGACTGGGAATCCAACGATGAACTGGTTCGAAACAAAATTAATGGATTCATTTCGCCTATTTTGAAGAACCTCGTGACGGACTCCCAGTATATAGCGAAATTCCCCAATAGGCTTCCGAGGCTTTGTGATATGGACGGTCTCTATTCGAAAGGCAACAAGCCAGTGGACAAAGCGAAGCTTTCTTCACTGCTGCAGAGGACTGGAGACAATGGACCACTGCTGGTGATCAGCGATCCCGGCCAGCGCAGCCAGGACTACTGGGGGGAGGTGGCGGAGGCTGCGCGGGGGAGGATCTTCACCTCCGAGGCAGATGGACGGGGCCTGTTTCTTCAAAAGTGTGGGGAGGGACAAGCTAGAGCTAATCTATTGGCTCCAGTTATGCGCGGAAGGCCTCACCCTGAGAGAAGTCTACAATAGCGGTCTCTACATTCCCAGGAAGTTGCACACCCGATTTATCGTTAAACCCATCGAAGCATTCGTTCGGTACAGCGGACAAAAAGATTTATTTATGTTCAATAATGTGGAAGATAAATACTCACTGATAAGCACCTTCAATCTAGCCAAGGCAGACGAAGAGTTATTTGTCTCCGAAGATCACTTTAAGATTGTAAATCGTTCTCATCCATTGGATATTGGAGAAAAAACAAAGGAAAAATCACTTCAAACATTATTTTCTGATGCAAATAATTAAAGGCAGCCCGTGTCTGGTCTGGCAGTACTCCCGCGGTTCTCTGGGTGGCCTGCGCCCCTTCATCACCAGGGACTGCAGCGACCCCATCGAGGAAGGGGCCGTCTGCAACACGAGCAAGAAGCTGACCATCATTGCTGATGATCCTGGCATGGGGAAGACCACCAGCCTGACGCGCATGTCGGAACTCATCCGAGACTCATGGGTACTGAGAATCAACCAAAATCACTTGACTTCCGCCATCGATAAACTGCCTTCAGAACATAACCTGCAAATGGTTACAGATTGTTTGATTAGTGCATCGGGTTTACCTACCGACAGTGATTTTGCTGCGCAGTCTTTTACAACATTGCCTGGAATCGGAAACGTCGAGACAAGTTTCCATTTTGGTGGATGGGTTTGATGAGATAACTGACGAACAAACCAGGGCCAGAGTATTAGAGCTCCTGAAATACTTGAAACATTCCACAACGTGTAAAATGGTAGTCACCACACGGGTATACCCGCAAGAAAAGCTCGAAAACGAATTGGAAGAATTTTCCGTAGAACTGAGAAGAATTGACGCAACCGAACAGGAGGATTACATGGTGAACTCCTGGCTCCCCCACCTGGCATTGGAACTCCCAGAGCACGGAGGGCGCGAGAAGGGGAGGTTGAGCCAGTTTGCCAGAGAGCTGCGGGAAGAGGTGGAGGGGTGCTGGGCGCAGACTTGGCGAGGTTCATGGGGGTCCCGCTCCAGATCCGCATGCTGGCCGAAGTGTTCCTCCAGCAGGCCATACTGTCTGTGGTGTCTCCCGAACAAGCGCGGGATTTATACAAAGTCACTAATCTATTCGACTTGTACACACAGTTCATCAAAGTAAAAGAATCGATATATTTGGAGCAGAAGACGAATCTCAAAAAGCTACTGCCGCCTACCTTCCAAAAATGAGTTTGTTACGAACTTAATGGAAAGGCATCATATCCTGGCTTTCCAGTCCCTTGTTCCAAAGTTTGCCGCAGAATATTTCCCAAATAAAAGAATGTCCCGCCAAGTGTTGGAAGACACCAGCAGACTGGGGCTGGTGCGGGCTAATATCGACGGGACATTTCCATTCATCCACCGAACATTCGAAGAATACTTTTGCGCAGATTTCTTTGTCCAGTGGCTTAAACAAGGAAGACAAACCGAAGAAAATAATAAACTCGTTAAAAGTGAATTGGGCATTTTCTTGCTCATGCCAGACTATCATATAAGCAGAAAGTTCATAGAGTGTCAGCTACGTATGTCACCACTACCGAGCGATGCACTGGAAAATCACCCAATGATGTACCAACACTGGCGGGAACATCATCCGCAATTCTCCGATGATCGTGACAAAACTCCTTTACATATAGCAGCCGAAGAACAGAATAGTCATATCGCCGCAGTCCTCCTCAGTGGCCCGAGCAGCAGGGCGTCTGAGGAAGCCTTCGTGTCCTTCGTAGCAGCGAGAGACAAGGCCGGGAGGACCGCGCTGAGAATAGCACTAGATAATGGGAATCTCAACATTGTAAACAAAATAAGGGAAAATGTGGAAAGCTGCTCGTACGAGTCACTACTTACATTAATGCTCGCTACTTTCTTGGATACGCGAGGCGACGGAGATAACAACTTGTTTAGGGAATACTGTTCAAAGTCAACTAGTGCAAGCGAGGCCTTCGCAAGAACCGAACAGATTAGACAACAAATCACTCCATTTATGGCTGCAGTTAGAGAGGACGACTACGGGACTGTGCAAAGTATCTACAACGGCATGGCAAGTAACACCGAGAGAGCTTACCTACTGATTGCCATTGATACTCAGGGCGAGACTGCCATCAATCTCGCAACACGTAAAGCGGATCATAAGTTGTTCAAATTATTTGCTCAACAAGGAGTTTGCGTATCATATGATAAACTTGAATGGAATCCCTTGCATTGTGCGGCAGAGGAAGGACACATTAGTATTGTGAATTATTTACTAAATCAATCAACAGAGTCCTACAAGAGCATAAAAAATAAACAAAAACATACAACCTAATTACATTGCCAACAATGATACTTATCCCGTTGAAAAGGCAAGCGCATTTCCAAATGCTGAAAAATGCACCTCTGTTTTTTCTATACATTCTAAAACCTGTGATGGTAAAACCGCCCTTCTTTTAGCTGCGCGCAATGGCCACCTTGGCATAGTGCGCCAACTGTTGGAGAAAGGAGCAGACATCCACACAAGGGATAATGACGGCTGGTCTGCATTAGACCGCGCTGCGTTTAACGGACATCTAGAGGTGGCCGAACTATTATTACTGAATGGAGCTGAATTGAACTCTAGAGATGAAGACGGTTGGTCTGCTCTTCTCCATGCAGCTAGTAATGGGCACCTTGGCATAGTGCGCAAACTGTTGGAGAAAGGAGCAGACATCCACACAAGGAATAATAACGACTGGTCTGCATTGGACCGCGCTGCATTTAACGGACATCTAGAGGTTGCTGAACTATTATTACTGAATGGAGCTGAATTGAACTCTAGAGATGAAGACGGTTGGTCTGCTCTTCTCCATGCAGCTAAAAATAGGCACCTTGGCATAGTGCGCAAACTGTTGGAGAAAGGAGCAGACATCCACACAAGGAATAATTACGGCTGGTCTGCATTAAGCTTGGCTGCAGCTAAAGGACATCTAGAGGTTGGCTGAACTATTATTACTGAATGGAGCTGAATTGAACTCTAGAGATGAAGACGGTTGGTCTGCTCTTCTCCATGCAGCTAGTAAATGGGCACCTTGGCATAGTGCGCAAACTGTTGGAGAAAGGAGCAGACATCCACACAAGGAATAATAACGGCTGGTCTGCATTAAACGACGCTGCATCTAAAGGACATCTAGAGGTGGCTGAACTATTATTACTGAATGGAGCTGAATTGAACTCTAGAAATGAAGACGGTTGGTCTGCTCTTCTCCATGCAGCTAAAAATGGGCACCTTGGCATAGTGCGCAAACTGTTGGAGAAAAGGAGCAGACATCCACACAAGGAATAATCACGGCTGGTCTGCATTAGACTGGGCTGCAGCTAAAGGACATCTAGAGGTGGCCGAACTATTATTACTGAATGGAGCTGAATTGAACTCTAGAGATGAAGACGGTTGGTCTGCTCTTCTCCATGCAGCTAGTAATGGGCACCTTGGCATAGTGCGCAAACTGTTGGAGAAAGGAGCAGACATCCACACAAGGAATAATTACGGCTGGATTGCATTAGACCACGCTGCACATAACGGACATCTAGAGGTGGCTGAACTATTATTACTGAATGGAGCTGAATTGAACTCTAGAGATGAAGACGGTTGGTCTGCTCTTCTCCATGCAGCTAGTAAATGGGACACCTTGGCATAGTGCGCAAACTGTTGGAGGAAAGGAGCAGACATCCACACAAGGAATAATCACGGCTGTACTGCATTAAGCTGGGCTGCAAGTAGAGGACATCTAGAGGTGGCTGAACTGTTATTACTGAATGGAGCTGATTTGAACTCTCGGGATTTAGATGGAGACTTTGCTCTTTTTGAGGCAGCTGCTAGGGGCCACGCGGACATGGTGACACTCCTGCTGCAGCGCGGTGCCGATGTCAACTCTCAGCGGGACGATGGCAGAACAGCCTTGTCGTGGGCAGCACACGAAGGACAGGTGAATGTTGCGGAGGTCCTGCTGCAGCGCAATGCCGATGTCTCCTGTCAGGATAAGGACGGGAAGACGGCTCTCTCCTGGGCGGAAGAAAAGGGGCACCGAGAGGTGGTTGATCTTCTTCGCAGCCACCAGGAGGCCAACCCGATGGAGTGAGGCTCCTCTCCCACTAGACTGTACCGCCATATGGCGACAACAGTCTTTAAGGTTGGTACCACCAGCCCTCTATTATATTCTCATCTGAGAAGAATGAAAACACACAAACAATAATAAAATTAAAAAATACCTGAACAAAAACAATGTGAAACCGTTATAAATGTTTGATCCAACAAAATGAAAGCAACATTAAATCGTTTTTAAACAAAAACAAAAAAAAGTAAATGAATACAATTTGTGAAAACTAAATACCAATAATAATGAGTGCAGTGTAATTCAGTGATACCACACCCCCAGGGCGGTGTCCTCTGACAGCCCAGCAGGTAAAGAGGCTAAACAATAAACAGTAAGAATCAATTCTGGTTCTCACACAATAATACTACTAATGGCTGCAAACATATGGATCCACGAAAAGTACTTTTAAATTGGACATCAGTTGCAGCGACAAAGTGACGCTGCGGCTGCCCTGGGCAATCTATGCAATACGCAATCCAGGCAAGACACGAGGCTGATGCAGCAGCGCACCTGGTACCTGCTGACTGAAGTCCTCCCAAGGAGCCTTCAATACAGGTAAACTTACCTATTTCCTTATATTTGCAGTTCGTCAACAGCTTTCATAACTGTCTAGTCGTCCGTCTGAAGTGCTCCATTTCCAACTTTGATGAATATAATCAAGTTATTCGTAGCCCGGGAACGTTTGTCCGTATCTTTTGAATAATAACAAAAAAATAATTAAAAGCCAGAAACTCAATTATAACTAATTTAAGAAAGAAAAGAAAACAACATTAAATGATTTGTTAATAGTGGAACATAATAAAAAAAGTAAAAAAAGCAAAGGTATAAAACAATGTGTTTTTAAAGGGTTTACTATTTTATACATATTATAACTAGCATAGATTGGTTTTATTAAAACAAGGTATTTATTATTTTTAAATGAATAGGTAAAAATAGTAATATTATTTTGGTTGCAGGTCCTCTAGCCCTTGACATCAGTGGAGGGATACAACACACCCAAGGCAGCCACATTCTATCTCTGGCCCTAGACATCACCCGGGGGATACAACACACCTAAGGCAGCCACATTCTATCTCTGGCCCTGGACATCACCCGAGGGATACAACGAAAAAAGGTCAATAGAGCAAAGGTATAAATCAATGTGTTTTCAAGTGGTTTACTATTCTATGTATATAAAAACCCGCATAGATTTATTAGAACAGGGTATTTATTATTTTTAAATAAATTAGTTAAAATAGTAAAATTATTTAGGTTGCAGGTACTCTAGCCCTTGAGATCAGTGGAGGGATACAACACATCCAAGGCAGCCATATTCTATATCTGGCCCTGGACATCGCTTGAGGGATACAACACACCTCAGGCAGCCACATTCTATCCCCGGCCCTGGACATCACCCGAGGGATACAACACACCCAAGGCAGCCACATTCTATCTCTGGCCCTGGACATCACCCGAGGGATACAACACACCCAAGGAAGCCTTATTCTATCTCTGGCCCTGGATATTACCCGAGGGATACAAAAAAGGTCAACAAAGCAATGGTATTAAACAATGTGTTTTTAAGTGGTTTAATATTCTATGTATATTATAACCCGCATAGATTTATTAGAACAAGGTATTTATTATTTTTTGAATGAATTGGTGAAAATATTAAAATTATTTAGGTTGCAGGTACTCTAGCTCTTGACATCAGTGGAGGGATACAACACACCCAAGGCAGCCACATTCTATCCCTGGCCCTGGATATCACCCGAGGGATTCAACTTACCCAAGGAAGCCTTATTCTATCTCTGGCCCTGGAGATCACCCGAGGGACACAACACACCCAAGGAAGCCTTATTCTATCTCCGGCCCTGGACCTCACCTGAGGGATTCAACTTATCCAAGGAAGCCTTATTCTATCTCTGGCCCTGGAGATCACCCGAGGGATACAACACACCCAAGCAAGCCTTATTCTATATCTGGCCCTGGAAATCACCCGAGGGATACAATACACCCAAGGAAGCCACATTCTATCTCTGGCCCTGGACATCATCCGAGGGATACAATACACTCAAGGCAACCACATTGTATCTCTGACCCTGGACATTATCCGAGGGATACAACACACCTAAAGCAGTAACATTCTATTTCTTGCCCTGGATATCACCCAAGGGATACAAGATACCCAAGGCAGCCACATTCTATCTCTGGCCCTGGACATCACCCGAGGGATACAATAAAAAAGTCAAAAAAGCAAAAGTATAAAGCAATGTGTTTTTAGGTGGTTTACTATTCTATGTATATTATAACCCGCATAGATTTATTAGAACAGGGTATTTATTATTTTTAAATAAATAAGTAAAAACAGTTAAATTATTTAGGTTGCAGGTACTCTAGCCCTTGACATCAGTGGAGGAATACAACACACCCAAGGCAGCCACATTTTATCTCTGGCCCTGGACATCACTTGAGGGATACAACACACCCAAGGCAGCCACATTCTATCCCTGGCCCTGGACATCACCCGAGGGATACAACACACCCAAGGCAGTCTGATTCGATTTCTGGCCCTGGATATCACCCGAGGGATACAACACACCCAAGGCAGCTACATTCTATCTCTTGGCCTGGACATCACCCGAGGGATACAATACACTCAGGCAACCACATTGTATCTCTGACCCTGGACATCATCCGAGGGATACAACACACCCAAAGCAGTCACTTTCTATTTCTGGCCCTGGATATCACCCGAGGGATACAAGACACTCAAGGCAGCCACATTCTATCTCTGGCCCTGTACATCATTCGAAGGAAACAATAAAATAAAGTCAATATAGCAAAGGTATATATCAATGTGTTTTAAAGTAATTTACAATTCTATGTATATGATGACCCGCATAGATTTATAAGAACAAGGGATTTATTATTTTTAAATGAATAGGTGAAAATAGTAAAATTATTTAGGTTGCAGGTACTCTAGCCCTTGACATCAGTGGAGGGATACAAAACACCCAAGGCAGCCACATTCTTTCTCTGGCCTTGGGCAGCACCCGAGGAATACAACACACCCAAGGCAGCCACATTCTTTATATGGCCCTGGATATCATCCGAGGGATACAACACACTTAAGGCATCCATCATTCTTTCTCTGGCCCTGGACATCACTCGAGGGATACAACACACCCAAGGCAGCCACATTCTATCTCTGGCCCTGGACATCACTTCATTTCATCACGGCATTTGCACTCTCAAAATAGCCACTTTCTTCCTCAAAACGAGGAGATCGCCATTCCCAGGGCACGCTTCTTTTAATGTTTTTATTACCTCAAAGTGAATTCTTCAAGCAGGTTATCAGTTTTTGTTTCCTTAGCATATTTACTTTAATACAAACAATCTGCCCCAAGACTTCCAAAAAGGGTAGCGCCACTCTCAGGGACCTATGCCTTTGCCGCTCACCCCGAGACTTGGGTATTACACATTTTTTTGGTGATTATCATTAATTCTTAGTTTTATTGTCTTTTACTTGATTCCAGAATTCAGATTGTTTTTTAGAAAATGTATATTGGGTATTAAAAAAAACTCGGCGGACCTGGGTGTGGCTAAGATTAAGGCTAGGGTATTTATACATCCATTCAGGTAACATATCGACATAATGTTTTTGTTTATTCGTATAACCACTTTTTCACAGTATTGTTATCAACAAAAATATTACATATAACCCGAAAAACCTTTTAGTTGTGTCAAGTTTAGTGGCATAATACAAAATGTGGGCGGAGTCCCGCGGTGACCCAGGAGCCCAAAATCATTGTGACAGTACATAGAAGCGGTGTATTATATTTGTTGTCTCTTTCTCTCTCATGGTGTACGACGTAAAAAGCCGGAGAAAGTGATTTATCGCAAGTTTGTATAGTTTGGGTAAAAATAATCAGCTCTCTCTCTATACATTGTCACTCCAACGTTAGTACGATTATTTATGTCTATGGTTGCTGTTTATGAAATATGTATTCTGTATAGTAGCGTTGTGACCGCTTTGAAAGAACTGCTTCAAAGAACTACTTCTTTTGGCAACAGTTCGTACTTCATTCATTGTTCATTGAACAAATACTTCAGTTGAAGTCGGTGGTTCATTTTAGCGTTAATTCATTTTAATAACTTCATTTCATTGAACAAATACTTCAATTGAAGGTGGTAGTTCAATTTAGCCTTCATTCATTTTATGAACTTCATTTCACTGAATCAACACTTCAATTGAAGGTGGTAGTTCATTTTAGCCTTCATTCATTTCATTGAAAGAAGTACTTCAATTTGAAGCAGCACCGTTTTGAAGGCATCGACATTGATAAGGAACCAGTTCCAGTTCCTTTCGTTTTGAAATCTCTACCGACTAGCATGTGCTTTTCGGTGAGGAACCGGTTACAGTTCTTTTGGTTTTTAAATTCCTACCGACTAGTACTGTTCAATTTGACAAGGAACCGGTTCCAGTGCTTTCCAGTTTTAAAGAGCTACCGACTAGTACTATGTAATTTGGCAAGGAACCGGTTCCAGTTCTTTTTACTTTCTAAACTCTACCGACTAGTACGTGCTTTTTCGGCGAGGAACCGGTTCCAAAAAGAACTGAACAAACAAGCGAATAAATACAAATCTCTTTTTTCGCGAGTTCGACTTCAATTGAAGGGTTCACTTCGAAGGGTTCATTTTAAAGAACTAACAATTCGTGAAGCATTCACAAAACATTGAAGTTTTTCCCAACGCTACTGTATAGGCATAACGACACCTTGTTCCAGGTTTTAGGGGAAATATCGTGGAGTAATAATTAAACTACTTCAAAGAACTACTTCATTTTACCAGCAGTTCACACATTTTTCACTGAGCGAATGCTTCAACTGTGGTACTTCATTCGCTCGCGCCAGCGCACCATCCACAGACGGGGTACACGCACACTGATGTAATAGTCCTGTAGTATTTGATAACATTCGCGCGTATGTGTTGCCCAGAATTCAAATATATATATTTTTAAAATATTTGACAGTATTATTAGCCTTATCCAAAACGGACTCATAATATGACAACAACCATAAAGGCTGATTCACACCAACGTCCGGTTCCGCTCAGTGCCGATATTGTTCCGCAAGAGAGCTTACTGATATGGTATGAATATCAATCAAGGAGTATGTGCCAAGACAAAGTTGTGTGGCAGTATATCCTTCTGCCCACCCTTATGATATTTAACTACCTATTTAGTTAAATAATTATTTTGAAGTGTAAAAATACTTACAACGCAGATTTTTTTTTTTAAACCATTTTTTTATCACTAAATAATATTTTTATTAATTATTAAAATTATAATTTAAAAATACTAACATCGCAGATTTTTTTTTAAGCCATTTTTTTATTAATTATTAAAAATATTATTTAGTGATAAAAAAATGGTTTAAAAAAAAAACTGCGATGTTAGTATTTTTACAATTCAAAATAATTATTTCACTAACTAAGCAGTTAAATATCACAAGAGTGGGCAGAAGGATATACTGCCACACAACTTTGTCTTGGCACATACTCCTTGATTGATATTCATACCATATCAATAAACTCTCTTGCGGAACAATATCGGCACTGAGCGGATCCGGACGTTGGTGTGAATCAGCCTTAAACCATAAAATCACGGATGCGTATCTCAATTTCAAATCATATTACAGTGGTGCCTCGCATAACGAACGCCTCGCACAGCGAACGCTGCACACAACGAACTTCCTTTTCGTTCATTTCACGATTCATACAACGAACTTCGCTTCACACAACGAACTTCGCTTCACACAACGAAGTCGCCCACTTCACACGATCACTGCCGATTTATTGCATCCTTCCGCGCAGGCAGTCGTTAGTCACTGAGCAGTACGCTTAACTTACGCACGTGTCGCAGCAATCGTTCATCATTACAACGAAGTCGCCCGATCTTCTACGATCACTGCCGATTAATTGCATCCTCCCGCGCAGGCAGTCGTTAGACTCGTTAGTCACTGCGTAGTACGCTTAACTTACGCACGTATCGCAGCAAAAAGCGGAAAATGGATGAAGATGTGCAAGATTCGATTATTTCTTAAAATTAAAAAATGTGTGTTTTTTTCATTATGTTTTTAGATGTATCTAAATAAAAATAATAACAAAAAAATTATCTTTTTTTTATGTCATCTTACCATATTTTATGCTACAGAACGAATTATTTTTTTTAACATGTATTGTTATGGGAAAACGCGTTACACATAACGAACTTTTCGCATAACGAACTTGCTCCTGGAACGAATTAAGTTCGTTGTGTGAGGCACCACTGTATATTAAATTATTATAAATACGATTTCACTTTTAAGAAAATACTTTCCACTACCCAAATATAAGCTTTAACAACTGCATAATAAATATACTGTCGTGAAATTACTGTACACATTAATTTGTGTACACTATTTTGTACCGTATGAAGCGTCGCGTCGTGAAGCAATGTGTGAACTACGAACTGATTGCACGAACGAACGATGTAGCAGTCACTCTACATGAAGTAATGAACTGTTAGTTCATATTAAATAACGTGTAGCTCTCGAAGCACTCACAAAACTTTGAAGTTTTTCCCATCGCTCTCTAAATCATTATTTTTACAATGTCTTCCTCTAACCTTAGATTAATTAAATAATGTAGATGCGTTACTGAGACACCGCGCGTGACTGTACGAAACTAAGCCAGCGTGGCATACCTGAGATTTACTGCGTTTAGTCTCGCACAAACATTCGTTTGACGAACAAGCTGTCACCAGCTGCCACAAACGCATCGCTGTAAGCTCTTTTCTGAGATAAAATGCCTTCCTGTGCTTTTGAAAAGTGTAAAAATCATTCGGGAACGAAAAACAAATCTCATAAAGTTTCTTTTGATGCGAAGTACACACAAATCACTTATTATTTCAATTAATACAATTATTCACATACCAAATGGTATAAGTGAGATAGCGAATGCAGAAATACATAAGTGTGTGGAAGACAACCTAGCGACAGTACACGAGTACGTCGCTCGTAAGTTCGTTAGGGAAGAGAGGGCTTGTAACGCGGGACGTTCACATAGCTATCTCATTCATACACACATATTCTGCTTAGTATGGCTGTCCTTTTCGTGCTTTCAGAGCATGCTATATTTATCGTTCAATTTGTATGAATATGACGTGTCTTGTATTTTATGTCTATGCCTCTAACCTCAGAGTAAGAATGTAATGGAGGGATAGCTAATTTGTTTTACCCAACCAATACGAAATTGTAACAAATCACTGTTTCTGAGTTTTTACATCGTACACCATGAGAGAGAAAGAGACAACACATTTCTTGGACCGCTTCTATATACTGTCGCAATGATCTTAAGGTGCTGGTTAACGGCGGGACTCCGCCCACATTTTTTATTATTCCACTAAACTTGACACAACTAAACGGTTTTTTAGGTTAGATGCTATATTTTTGTTGCTAAAAATACTGTGAAAAAGTGGCTATACGAATACCCAAAAACATTATGTCGATATGTGATATGAATGGATGTATAAATACCGTAGCCTTAGTCTTAGCCACGCCCAGATGCGCCGAGTAATGTTAAAATCATCAAAAACAAGTCCAAAACTGACTTCACTGCCTTGGCTTGGGCTACCTCTAGTATACTTTAAACCTCTAACACAGTTTGGAGAGCGAAATTTCTCAAATAAGTTTCAGTTTCTTGAACGTGTCGATTAGTTGAGTTTTTTAAATTATATTATTACTGATTTCTTTTATTTTTTGATGTGATCTGATGGCGATGCGAGCATTGTTGTGTAGTCAAGCTATATAGAGGGGCTACAGAATGGTTTTTTTTACATGATAGAAAGACGAATGAGTGGATCAGATGGTCATTTATTTGATTGATTTTTGGGTAATAAGCGGTTTTGTGCTGCCTTTTACTATGGCCGACAATGACGCTACATATATTATAGACACGTTGTAGCGTTCTCAAAGTGGCAAACAATAATCGCGCTAGTTGGTGTGATCGGTGTTTAAGGCGATTTAGTACTAAACGGTCACGCGTCGCTTGAGGTCGTTTTAAGCAAGTATGGAACGCGGTCCAAACTTCGGATCTGTTTCGTTCATACACATATATTCTATGAATGTCTATCTTTGTCATACATGACCGAATGATGAATTTACTGGTAACATGTGTGTTTTGCTTGCCAAATTTTGTGTTAATATTCTAAGGCTATAACGTGTCTATATATATAACGTCATTGATGGTCGATGTTTCCGACAGCTTTGTAGTATCTATCGATGCGACCATGTGACGAAAAGCGCTCCCGGCACCTTCAGATTCTTCATATGAACACACACAAACCACCTACCTAAACAGTAAATACACGAACCATTCACCCAACAGACGTGACGTCATTTAAACCCTTCAATGTGTTGAGTCAGCGACCGCCCGGCTGTTAAAGTAACCTAGAGACCTAACATTGCGAAATATTCTAAGGAGTTTATGACCAAGCTTGACCGAAGGAGGTATGGCGTATATGCTTCCAGCCAATGGGATGCGAAAAAAACCGTAAAGATAAATATTATTCCGTCTTTATCTGTTCGCGAACAATTTTGCGTTTCTACATGAGAAAGAAAGAGACATGGATACGTTCAGATGTTGGACTAATCAGGGAATCCCCATTCTTACAAATTTACGTGAGAATCCCGTATATCTCTCTAAGTAAAACATATTAAGAATGCATTAAAACTAATTTTAAACGGAAGTTTATTACATCGAAACAAATAATGCAAATATTGACTAAATATTGGTGTAGGTAACTAGTTGTTTTGTAGGTTAGCATGTTAAATATTTGAGGTCAAACTCAAAAATACGAATTCTTGGATTACCTGTGGAAACTGTTTTTTTGGTCCTTTGTTACTTCAGTTGAAGCAACCAACAACTGCACATATAGCCATATCGTTTTTTTTAATATTGCACTAAATTCACTTAAGTAATTATATGTTTTAAGCTTTTTGTCTGTCAATTCGACTGACAGAAGTAAACTAGTGTGAAGTTAGTATATATTGAAAAATGGCTACACGGCTTTTAGCACGCCCCAAGTCATATGTTCTTAATAACAATTGTTTGTCTCTTTTTCTCATATGTCTATAGAGCCGAGCATAAAGAGATAGCTATATTTTGCGAGTATGAACGATTCAACTCATAATTAGGACGACCTCTCTATATTGTTACTCTAAGGATATACCGTAAGTATTCCCAAAAGGGCAGAGAGTTTGTTGTTTATTATAAAACAAGTTGAGAGGTGACTGACTCAACGTCAATCGGAACCACGCTGGGCATGTTGCACGACTATCAGCTGTAGGAATTATTGAATCATCGGATGGCGTAAAGTGAAAAAAATAAGTAGCCATTGAGGTGATATCTCTGTCACGAAAACGGCGCTATATAAATCAGCCAATTATTATTATTATTATTTACCGCTCTCAGATGAGATTGGCTGGGAAATCGAATATGACTCAATTTACATATTCGTAAAAAGAATTTACTTTGTGGTTTGCCATATTTATAAATAAAACAGATACGCTTTGTTTAAAACCACTTTTATTTTCAATATTTTGTCGACCTGTTTCAAAAACACCCTTCCGTATTCAGAAAAATATTAAAATTTTAATACTGTCCTAAAAATTCAAAGGACGCGGGTTCGAACCCGGCGTGCACCAATAATTTTTATTCAATTAACATGTGTCATAACACATTTGATACATATAAAAAATAATAAAAAGTATATTTGCGGCACGTTCCAGTGTGGTAGATACCCTTGAGTATCGCCTTGGTGAAAGACCACCATTCAGAATCGAAACGTCGCTTGAAATGGATTTAGCCGTGTTTGGTGACCAGATCTGAATAGCCAGGTACTTCCCAACCTTCCTCTTCCCAATCTCTTTCCCCTCCCCACTACCTTCAACCTCACAACATACCCTATTTGGGGATGCCATAGTCTCACTGGCTCTAGACGGTTAGGAGCAGACGAGACTCTTGTGCGGTATTCATATAAGATGGAAGAGTGCTTCTGAAACCGGTCGACAAAATATTGAAAATAAAAGTGGTTTTAAACAAAGTTCATCTGTTTTATATTTCAATTGATTTAGTTTGTTTTTTTTTCCTGCCCGCTTTGAACAGGTAAGACACGCTAAGGATCTGAGAAATTGGATGCATTTAAAGGTCCATGTTCGAAGCTGCACGCCAGAGGGCTCGCGAAGGAGAAAAAATACCTAGTAATTGTGAACATGATTAGCTAGAAAACAAATATATCTATAAAATGTAACCTCCACGTAACAACTTTGTTCTAACATTCATTCAATTTCATCTTTTCTTTCTTTTTCCTTTTTATTTTATAAATATTTACATATAAAATTATATCATTTATGTACACTACGTCTGTCTCGACATAGGAACATCTAAGTGAGACAGACATGAACCAAACTTATGTTTTATAATTTAAATAAAAAATGTTTTAGTTTTAAGCCACTTTATTTATCCACATATAACATTCGACCGGTTTCGGTTAAACTTAACCTTCTTCAGGAAAGTATATATTTAAACTAACATTAAAATATAGAGTTGTTATACAGGAGACAAAGAAATTATTTAAATTATTCCTTCGAAAAATTATGTTTTATATTTCAACAAAATAAATAAAAATAAAAAAAATTACCAAGGAGACCGCAAAGAAGTTCACTGTTAGGGATTCCTCGCGTCATCATCAGAAGTTACAATAAAAGCACGAGAAAGGTTTTTTTCAGCGTGAGTCCGCAAATGTCTCAGCAACGACGACTTGACTTTGCACGAGTAGCTGCAAGTCGAACATGAAAAGGGTTTTTCTCCGAAGTGCGTCCGCAAGTGTGTCATTAAAGTCGATTGTTGCGAGCATGAAAATCGGCAGTGCGAACACGAAAACGGCTTTTCTCCAGTGTGTGTCCGCATGTGAACTATTAAGGTTGATTTTTGTGAGCACACATAGCTGCAGAGCGAACACGAAAATGGTTTTTCTCCACTGTGAGTAAGAAAGTGTCTATTCAAATCTCTCATTCTTGTGGATGAGTATGGACATTGTGAACACGAGAAAGGCTTCTCTCTAGCGTGGATCCGCAAATGCTCCGTCAAGGATGAACCATCAGAACTTGAATAGCTGCAGTAGATACATAATAAAGGTTTTCCTCCGGCGTTAGAGCTTAGAGGTGTTTTCAAGTCCGTGTTTGTTGGCGACGAAAGGTCACAATTAGTGCGTGAGAAAGGTTTTTCTTCAGTATGAGTTCGCAAATGTTCTAACAATGTTGTTTCATTAGAACATGAAAAACTGCAGTTGGAACAAGCGATTGGTATTCTTTCAACATGAGTCTGCAGGTGCCCTTTCAAAGTAGTTTCATGAGAACATGAAAAAGTGCAATGGGGGCAAGATAATGATTTTTCTTCAGAATGAGTATGCGAATGTTCTAACAAAGCAGTTTCATGAGAACACGAAAAGCTGCAGAGGGAGCAACACAACAGTTTATCTTCAGTATGTGTCCTTAAGTGCCCTGTCAATGTCGTTTCGTGAGAACAGTAAAAGTTGCATTGGGAACAATAGAATGGTTTATCTCCCGTATGAGAGCGCAAGTGTTTCTTTAAATGCGTTATTCTTGAAGCTGCGTATGTACACTTTGTACACGAGAAAAGTTTTTTTGAAGTGTGAGTCCGCAAATGTCGTTTTAAGGCCGATTGGTGAGAAAATGCGGCGCTGCAATACGGGCATGAGAATGATTTTTCGCCGGAATGAGTGAGCAGGTGTTTTTTTAAACTCGTCATTCTTGAAGATGAGTATAAACATGTGCTACACGAGAAAGGTTTTTCCTTAGTATGAGTCTGCATGTGTCCTTTTAAGGTTGATTTGTGAGAACATGAAAACGTACAACTCGAACATGAGAAAGGTTTTTCTTTAGTATGAGAGCGCAGGTGAATTTTTAAGGCTGCATTGTTGGAACATGTGTAGTTACAATGTGAACACAAAAATGGTTTTTCTCCAGTATGAGATCGTGAGTGTAGAATCAATGTTGATTTTTGTGAGCATGTATATCTGCAGTGGGAGCACGAAAATGGTTTTTCTCCGGAATGAGTACGCAAGTGTCTTTTTAAGTCTCTCTTTCTCGAAGACAAGTAGCTGCACTTGGGACACGAGAAAGGTTTTTCTCCAGTATGAGTCCGCAAATGTCCGGTTAAGGTAGACTTTATTGCACAACTATAGCTGCAGTAGGAGCATGAGAACGGTTTTTCTCCACTGTGGCTCCGCAAGTGTATTTTCAGGGCTGACTTGTATGAACACGAGTATTCACAGTGAGAACATGAGAATGGTTTTTCTCCCGAATGAGTCCTCGTGTGAACTTTGAGGTTTGCCTTGGAACGGAATTTTTTGTGGCATTCAGTACATAAAAAAGAATTGGAAATTTTAATTTCTTCTTCTTCAAGATTTCCTCGGTTTATTTCTTCTGTCTTCATCCTGAAGCTTGTATCTAGAAGAGAAAGAAAAATACACGTATTCATCAACCTTTTTAGCTGTATTGCGCCCCCGCCTGCTTCCTGAGCCATCGTTTTATGCAGATTTCAATGAGGACATTTACCTTGATTTTACCTTGATGATGGACAAGATTCTCTGAAACGTTGACTCAAGGAGGAATGCAACACAACTCAATACTAACAATAAACAACGTAATTCAATTGCACGTGATTTCGCAAAACATATTCAGAGATAGAGGTAAGACATTCATAAGTATTAGAATAAGCTTGAATGGTGGCAACCCACTTGTGGGTGCGACACCAACTCTTCCAGCGAAATCCTAGACCGGAAAATGGCCGCAATATAACACTTCGCATACGTTTCCTCCGGTAATGGCGGATGAAATCATATCGTTTCTAGACCCCAGCATGATCACAATTATGTCTCCAATTCTGAACCAGACCAGTAGTTTCCCTTAGTTTTTACTTGCATTACTTATACGACAATCTAGTGCGCACTTAAAACCGCTTAATTTGTAATTCATATTATTTGTTTTGATAAACTCTACGATATATATTGATTTAAAATCCTTGGAATGTATGAAAAAGCTCTACATTTCATTAGTTAGAAGTCGAGTGGAGTATAATTCACCTATTTGGTCCCTTTTCATGAAGTAAATTGTAACAATAAATTAGAATTGACTTGAAAGCTTTATGCTTTTTATTTGGATATAAATGATTGAAATAACATGCATAATTTTCAACGCAAACAGAAAAACTAGAAACTAAAAATAATAACGTCGCGATCGAGACTCGAACTCGAAACCTCTGCTCTATCCGTGAGTAACTCCTCTGCCAATTGAGCTACCAAGACCTTATTAGAAATCGGCATTTTAATCGATCTCATACTTCATTGAAAATTATTAACCTAGCCGGCCCGAAAAGGGGTGTAGGAACTCCCCATGGTCCACTTTAAGCACGATAACTTGATAGTTAATCAAACAATTTAACTCTTATTTTTTGTAATCTCTAAGAAAATACTAACAAACATTTCGGCATTTTCGTTTTCAATATTCAAGGCACGTAATATTGAAAATAAATCTTTCTGAAACATTTGAGTGGGATTCGCACTGCACGCTATACTGCTCTGTATGTCTACTCTTTATGTTACCTTGTTATGTTATCTGTTTCACTCTAACACATTGTATCGTTCATTGCTTGGAGTGTGCACGTGTTCCAATAACTGTGGTTCAAAAACTTTTTGTACTAAAAGTGAAGTTAGGGTATTTTTTTTAAATAAAAAAATTGTACAAAAAATTATATTTCTGTTTATTATTTCAATGTTTAATGGAAAATAAAGTTTTGTTTTTAATAAAAAATTTTTATTTAATATAAAATTTTATTTAATAAAAAACGGTGTTTATAGAAAAATTCAGCGATGTAAGTATTTTTACGCATCATAATAATGTTTTGACTAGCTAAGCAGTTAACTATTACAAGGGTAGGTACAGAGGATATACCGCCACCCAACTTTGTCTTGGCACACTCTTTGATTGATATTTATATCATATCGTTCCATAAATACCCCCTCTTTTGTTATTCTGACTCAATATATCACGTATTGGGAACTAACTTAACGTTTTTAAATATTTTTACTTTTTACTAAAAATTTCTGGATCCCGCAACCCAAGAGCATGTGTTTTGATTAAAATGTATTAAATTTTAATCAATTTATTAAAATTTCGAAGTTCAAAGCCGGAACAGTTTGAAAATAGTTTTGACGTTCAAAACAGTTCGGAAATACTTTTATGTTTTAATAACAGCATTATTAAATTTTATTTACTTTAAATTTAAAAAGAAATCTAATTTTTAAACGTTATATTATTTTTCAAAATAATATTTGCAAGGGTAATATTGTGATGTAACGAAATATCCGTTATAACGGTAAAAATGCTTTCGTTGTAAATTTATTCAAATGTTTGTAAGTTTCATTGAAAAATATATAACAACAATATATACTATAATTGTTTTCAATTTTTTCGTTCACATATATATATCCCACTGTTTACAAAGCATTGGCGGGTCTTCGCATATCATCTTCGGAAGTCTTCGACCTATTGACGGATGTCAACCGCATTCCGCGCCTGGCCGGCCGGCGAGCTGTACGAAACTTGCCACGATCTATGTTTTATGATTTATACGAATAAAGACAGCAGGGGTCTTTTGACACCCCTCTTCGGATGGCGAGATTTATTTGGATGCTTAGTAAGGTTAATATTATTTTTTAAATTTCTTCCGATACAGGCTGCCTACCCGAACACATATTGAATACCTATACGGTCTTGGATAAACCATCCATTTTTATTTTCGGAAGATCTTTTGAGTTCTTACAAGAATATTCATAATTAAATTAGTATTACATTGATTTAAATGCGGTCTCGGTAGCTCAATTGGCAGAGGCGTTACTTCCGGATAGAGCAGAGGTTCCGAGGTCGAGTCTCGGTCGCAACCGTTATTCTTTTTAGTTTCTGTTATTTTCGGTTTCATATTTGCATTGAAGATTATTAATTGATATCAAATTATAGCAATTTAGAACGGGTACAGATCAGATTTCTAAGTCTCAAAAATTCAAGGATTATATTCCAGTTGAAAATATTTGTTATGTTAGTACAATTAATCAATTGCATCCAATTAATCTGTCAGGAAAATTATTTAAGACCTGACTATCTAGTATATTAGTTACCTCATTGAAAATAGTACACGACCAGCCATTGGTCACAACGGCCGACCAATCGGATGCACGAACTGGGCAATAAGTATTGCGGCGTTGTGAATATACTCGTATATATATTCGTATGACTCTAAAAACACAAACTCTGCAGTTGTCTGCACACAATTGAGTACATACAAAAAGCTTTCGTACCTGCTACCGGGTGTGCTTCTTCGGAGTATTCTCGGCATTCCGTTTTAATGTTTGAGACGAATATTTGAATGATCCATTGTGCATAGAACCTTGTTCAACTGAAAACAGAATGCATACGTTAAATTAGTTCGTCGGGTGATTGTGTGAATAACGGAATTGTACGAGGCCTGTTCAAAAGAAAAGGTGAATTTTGAATATTCGCGGGCTATGTACATTCGATTATCGATTTTTTGTTGTTGTTATGTCGGTACACATATGTTTATCATATGTCAGCATTATCAGCCATTTCGGATTAGTGGTTTGTTTTTGAAAACTGGAAAGGTTAGTCACGTTTTTGTGTGTTCTTCGATTTTTTACTTTTGAAAAAAACTAACCCACCATACCAAGGAGAGAAATCTACAAGCAAGTCAATTGCTCTGAGGTAAAATATCATAGACATAAAATACAAGACACGTCATATTCATACAAATTAAAAGATAAATATGGCATGCTCTGATATATCCTAACGCATGAAAAGGATAGCCATACCAAGCAGAATATGTGTGTATGAATGAGATAGCTATGTGAACGTCCCGCGTTACAAGTCCTCTCTTCCCTAACGAACTTACGAGCGAAGTAGCATGCGACGTACTCGTGTACTGTCGCTAGGTTGTCTTCCACACACTTATGTATTTCTGCATTTGCTATCTCACTTAATTGAATAATTGTATTAATTGAAATAATAAGTGATTTGTGTGTACTTCGCATGAAAAGAAACTCCATGAGATTTGTTTTTTGTGTCCGAATGATTTTTACACTTGTCAAAAGCACAGGAAGGCATTTTATCTCAGAAAAGAGCTTACAGCGATGCGTTTGTGGCAGCTGGTGACAGCTTGTTTTTCGAACGAATGTTTGTGCGAGACTAAACGCAGGAAATGTCAGGTATGCCACGTTGGCTTGGTTTCGCGCAGTCACGCGAGTTGTCTCAGTAACGTATCTACATTATTTAATTCATTTAAGTAAAATATGAATCTACTTACGTCGAAGGATGATGGTCAACCAGTCGAAAAAATGTCACTAGAAAAGTGCACGAATTTACAGACTTTTGTAATAAAGGTGTGATGCTTACTGACATTTACTTGAATATGTAAATATTTCGCAAATATTGTGTTTTTTATACAATATTCAAGAGGTAACCTCATTCACTGTTACGGACCGGAGTTAACGAGACGTCAAAGTTTGACCCATAGACAATACACTAGAGATGGTCGATATTGCTGTCCCAATTAAAAGTAGCCGGTTCCAAGCCGGTCACTGGAACCGTCAATATTGTGTCACAGGAACCGATTCTTATTTTTTGGCAATCATTATGGCGAATATCTATTTAACGCCGGAAGGGTGCGGTGCTTTTGACGAGGAAACCAGTGTGGTGAGAACAGTTCCAGCGTTTTTCGTTCCCAGGATATCGCTAGCAACCCCCTCTCCCCCATTAAGTAATGAAATTTCTCAGTGAGGAACTGTCTCCGGTTATTTTCGGTCTCAAAATATCGCCAAAAACCTCTACAAAATAAAAATATATCAGGAATCCTTTTTTATGATATGAAAAATCTTCTTCATGGGATTTTTCTGACACCAGGAACCTGTTGAACTAAATATGTATGCAGAATGAGTTGATGATGAATGTAAGTTAGTCCAAAGTTGTGGTGTTTGAAAGAGAGAGTACGAGAACAGCGTGCAATTTGGTTGTAAATGATGAATACTTGGAGCAAGTGGATGAGTTTGTGTATTTAGGAACTATGTTCTAGAGAGACGGAAAGGCCGATAAGGATATTGAAAGAAGGGTGAATGCAGGAAACTCCATTAATGGAGGACTGAACGCTGTTGGCGCTAATAAGAAATTGTCCAAAGAAGCGAAGTTAGCAGTCCATAATGTTGTGCTCATACCAAGCCTGATGAATGGCAGGGAGGCATGGAACTGGCAGAGGAAGGATGAAAATAGACTGAATGCTGTGAAAATGAGATCCCTGAGTCGTATGTGCAGTAAAAACATGTATGACCATGTTGAGAATGAAGATATCCGGAAAGAATGCAAAGCTGATGAAAGCGCAATGAATGAAATCAAAAAAGTTTGGGCATGTAGAGCGAATGAACCATTACATCCATAGAAATCTCCGAATACTTTCTCGCTCCCGTCTAAAGCACTGTCCCTCTCTAGCAATATTGAGCTGCCTAGATCCAGAGCCGCAGTCCAATTGGGCAATCGCTGACGTAATTGTACCTAATACCTGCTGGAGGCCGCTGCCCGCCGGCCTATAAAAGGCGCTGCTCGTCCTTGAAACAGAAGAGATTCAGAACTAGGCTCAAGTCCTTATTCCTGATTACGCGTCGATCCCTTTCAGCGAGGTCTTAAAGTTCTTAGTGAGAGATCCAGAAACTAGTCTCAAGGCCTAATTCCTGATTGCGCGTCGATCCTTTTCAGCGAGGTCTTTGAGTTCTAAGTACGAAATTTCTTTAAAGCGTTCAACTGAATTCCGCGCCGTCGGCCTTTCAGTTTATTTTGTTATTAAAATTGTTTAAAGTTAAAAGGGAAAACCCTTTCAAGTCTCTTATCATTTATTCTTGTTTAAATATAAAATAAATACTACGACTCTGTAGCAAACATCACTCACTCTCTTAATATAACAAATTAGTTTCGTTATAAATTGTCGCCTAACGTGTGGCAACGAACTTAATATTTACTAAATAAGCAATTAGATTAATCCAGAAGCCCAATTTTAAACATGTTCCCCTTCCCCTTCCACCTCCTACCCCCCCTCCTGCACCTAATCCTAACCTAAGTTGATAAGCTCATTCTATGTTTTGCCCAAGCATTGCAATTCTGTTTTAATTTAGTACATATTTATATTATCTGAGTAAAGCTTTTGATAGGGTAAGTCATGAAAAGTTATGGAAAAAAACTAACCGAACGACAAGTACCTCCATCAATTGTGAAAATACTGGGTGCATGGTACAACCAACAGGAAAACTTCGTCAGATGGAATGAGAGCCTATCAGAAGCAGCTAAGCTAAAGTGCGGCTTTGGACAAGGAGGCTCAATGTCTCCAGTTCTATTTAATGTTTATATGGACGAACTGAGTAAAGCACTGAATAAAACAATAATCGGATGCCACATTGCCGGGGTATGTATGAACAACATTAGCTACGCAGATGACATGGTTATACTAGCCCCATCAGTAAGAGCAATGAGAAAACTGGTGGCTATTTGTGAAGCGTACGTTGACAGTCATGGGTTAGTGTACAATGCCAAAAAATCATCGCTGCTGATATTTAGAGCAAGTACAGGACCTACTGTCATCCCGCCCATACGTCTCGGCGAAGTTGATCTGAATATAAGCAGTGAAATTAAATATTTGGGTCATGTCGTAACCGACGACTTAAATGACAAGAAGGACATAGAGCGCCAGAGAAGAGCACTAAGCGTGCGAGCCAACATGCTCGCCAGGAGATTCAATAGGTGCAGTCTTCCGGTAAAGAGACAGTTGTTCCAGACGTACTGCATGAGCCTGTACACTTGCGAACTCTGGACCAGATATACACAAGCAGTCATGAACACGCTCCGAGGGGGCTTTTCGGTCTTCCTTGGCGATGCAGCGCCTCACAGATGTTTGCAGAGGGAAGGGTCAACGGGTTTGCTGCTCTGATGCGTCACAGAATGGCAGGAACGAGACAGCGCTACCGGGAACTCTCGTCCAGGCTGCCGCCCAGTGGCACAGTGCGCCTCTACATCACAGGTGGAGAATTTCCCTCAATCCGCCGTAAAAGTTATTTTCTTTATTTCATTATAATGCTCTTATATTATTATTATCATTTTTATTTTTTTATTTTTTTTATTTTTTTATTTAGCATCTATATAAATGAGAAAATATGCAAATACAAAATATGATGTATGTGTGAAAATGTTAACAGAGATAGCAGTAAAGATAAATTAGGTACATTAATTATTATAATTGTAACACTCTTTGTTATCATCGTTTTTTTTATTTTTATTTTTTTTATTTAGCATCTATATAAATGAGAAAATATGCAAATACAAAATATGATGTATGTGTGAAAATGTTAACAGAGATAGCAGTAAAGATAAATTAGGTACATTAATTATTATAATTGTAACACTCTTTGTTATCATCGTTTTTTTTTTTTTTTTTCTCTTTTCTTTTCTTCTTAGTCCTCCTCACTAGGGGGTCCTGTGCTGAGGCGGACTAGAGCTATGTAATTTCATGTCATCTAATTTGGTGCGTCTTCTATGTCGTTTTTAGTACTGCTTTTAATGTTATCTCATTGACTTCTTTCAGCCAAACTTTAATTCTTGATTTGTACTCGTTTAGTTTTTCTATTTGTTTTATATCCGGAGGAAGGATGTTGTGGAGTTTTGTTGCTAAATATGTACAGTTTCTTTGTCCGAATGCGGTTTTATAATATGGTATGTTTTTTATATCTTTTTGATTTGATCTAGTGTCATGGATGCGTGGTCCAGTGAGGAGTTCCTTATTTTTGAATAGTTTTAATAGTATATTTTTGGCATATATTTGTAGTACATTGGGTACATCAAAATCATTTTATGTTATTTTATCTATTTATTTAACTTTTATTACTATCATTATTTTTTTATTTTGTTTTTTATGTTATCTTCATTGTTTTTAAGTTTCTGATATGAATTTTGACTTATATGGCAGACAGAATATTGCACCCACCGCTCTGTTCCGCTGAAATAAAAAGCTATTATTATTATTATTCAACTCTGAAGTAGGTTCAGGTAGAGCCGAAACCGGTTGGTGTATGTGTCCAATAAAGTGGTGCTTAAACAAAGATACAAATTTTAAATAAGAGTCAGCATTAAGTCAGCACAATATTGTCATTAAAGTAATGAAACTATAAAATTACCTTTTTTCTGAAAAGGACGTTGAAATGAAATACAAAAAATACTTATTTTAAAAACACTGCAAAAGAGTTATCTACAATCGAGGTGCGGGAAAAAGAGCAGGGACGAGGAAGAGGAAGTTTGGAAAGTTCCTGGTTACTTAGATCTGATCACTAAGCACGGCCAAAGTCATTTCAAGCAAAGTTTCGATTCTTAGCAGTGATATTTCAGCAGGGCGATACTTAAAGGGTGGCAAATATGCTTAACTGGCATTAAAAATGTAACCTTTTTATCGGCACAGTACTCATGCAAGTAATATATCCCACGCTCCACTGTTGAATTTGGCAGCCACTTCTGGTCTGGAGCCTCTACATACCTGAAAAAAACCCTTGACTGTGCAGAAACGGGCGGTCCGATTGGTAAATTTTCCTATCTCAACAAACGTATTGCAATCTTTGGAGCACAGACGTCAGGTGGAAATGCTGTCCTTGTTCCACCGGTATTTCAATGGAAGATGCTCCGAAGAACTTGCGTCGCTGATCCCTTCGGCACCGGTGAAAACGCACGCCCAACATCTGTGCACGATTGATATTCAATACATGAGAACGGGTCGCTTTTACGGCTCGTTCTTATGTTCAACAGCTCGGCTATGGAACGATTTTCCGGCTTCTGTGTTTCCTCCCTCCTTCAACATGGGCCTCTTCAAGACCCAGGTCCACTCCTTCCTTTCCTCAAAAAGACCCTCCACACAGCATCCCCAAAGGTGACATAGGCCCTAAGGTAAATTATTTCCCTCAAAGCCTCCTGTGTGGAGTTATTGTAAAAAAAAACCGTAATTTGATGAAAATCATTGACAAAAAACAACTATTTAATATAATGACAACTTGGAATCGTCTAACCTACAAAATATTTAGAACAGTACCTTCGTTCCCCACTTGAAGATAAAAAAAAAACAATTAATAGTAAATATCAACTTTTAAAGCAAAACTAGGTAATTTCTTTATACATGGCCTGTTTAAAAGAAAAGGTGAATTTTGAATTTTCGTGGGCTGTGTACATTCGATTATCGATTTTTGTTGTTGTTGTTATGTTGGTATACATATTTTTATCATATGTTAGCATTATCAGCCAACAAAATTCAGAATTCGCCTTTTCTTTTGAACAGTCCTCGTATATACAAGTTGACTTGCCGAAAAAATCAACATTTATTTATTTATTTATTTGGAACATTTGACAGAGTGACAACATTACATACATACTGATAGATACAAAATAAATGGTAGGTCATCAATCCATTTCCAAAATGTTCACATCATGCAATTAGAAATACACTGTATTACACTAATAAAAACAATAGAAAAATAAAGAAAACAACCGTTTATAAAAAGAAATATCAACACATGTTTAAATTTAGGAAAAAAATATTATAACACATAAAATTATCTTAATAAGTTGTATTTGTGTGTACCTTTTTCTGTTTTATGTTTTAAGTAAAAATAGTATTTAAGATTTGATTAAACCTAAAAGGTGAGTTGCAGAATATATCAATTTCGTTGATCATACCATGTTCGTTAATCTTGCCACTACAGTGGATGTTATACAATCGACACATTCGCATAAGAGGTTGGGAGAAGGTTAAATTAGTTTTTTTATAACATGTTACAGTATCTTTATAATTAGTAATCGTGCGTGAAATAATACAAACTTATTTACTAAAAACCTTTTTACGAAAACGAAATAATAACACTGTATAAGACCTCAGATTTTATTTTAATACAGAGGGAGAACACAATACAAAATAAAATAAGAGAACAGTGAATCAAAGAACATCTTAGATTCTTACATCACCACGTTTTTTCAGAATTGGCTAATCATCTTATTGAAAAGATCATACCGTCAATAAAGCACCAGTGCTATTTTTCTCCAAAGAAATGCTCATTGCAATAGATTAAATAATTTAGAAGCACTAGAAATAAAAAAAAGTCATTAAAATGAATAGCCATATTCTTAATAATCAGGTAAATTTGTCCAGTAGTTCAATATAGTTGGAACGAGTGAGCAGCAATGACGTTACATATATAAAGACACGTTTTAGCGCTCGCAAAGTGGCAAGCAATAATCACGCTAGTTGGTGTGATCGGTGTTTAAACCGATTTAGTACTAAACAATCACGCGTCGCTTGAGGTCGTTTCAAGCAAGTATGGAACGCGGTCCGAACTTCGGATCTGTTTCGTTCATACACATGAGGCCTGTAGAAACAAACACGGCTAAGTCCATTGACTACAGTTTTCGAGGAAGAACAAAAAACGTTTAATTTAAAAATTACTTGTGATACTGTCACTAAAATAAATTCGACAAATAGTACTTACTAAAAACATTAATTTTCTTCTTGATACATTAGTTTAACTGGTGCGAAACAAAAAATATATTTAAATTATTAGTGGACTTTGCCGTGTTTGTTGTTCACATTTGACAACTGCCGCTTTTGTTTTCAACACAACTGGACTTTGCCAGTTTTGAAATGGACACGTTTTTTCACAAGGTTGCAGTCAAAGTCAGTAAAAAAAAATAGTTTTACATTTAAAAAAGTATTTATTTTGATGGAAATACAAAACAATAATATCTTACAAAATATTTTGAAAAAGTTTGTAAGTTATGGTGACTTAATTAATAATTAAAAAAAAAAACTAAAAAATCGAAAGAAAAAATTAGAAAAGAATAATAACTATTATTCTGATATTTTTTTTTAATATAAATTTGTTTTAAAGATTTAATAAGATATGAATGCGGAATAATATTCAAGAGCAGGAAGATTTCTCCAGTTATCACCGAAATGCTTGGTCTAAAGATAGTTGACATCTCTTACTTTTAACGATTTCAAAACAACTTTTCCGGGTTCTATGTTGCTTGGAATTATCATTGATTCATTTTTGTTTTTCACACAGCATGATTTCTACAATATTAATGACATAACAATAACTACTAATAAAGTAATCATATCATTCAATAAAACTCTAAATCGTAAGTAAAAACTAATTTATTTTACCACTATGCTGTTTAGTAAGTAAAAAAATTATGTCCATAAAAAATAACAGGAAACAAAAGTTCATTATGCACGTCAGCGGACATTTTCGGTAATTTGCGAAATTGTCAATATCTCAACTTTTACAAAAACAATGTTTTACAACAACAAACCGCCATCTTGAAAACAGCTATTTACAACGCTCCTATTGGTCCGTTTGAAAACTGCCGTCTTTGATTTGGAAAGAAGTGGACTTTGCCGAGTTTGTTATGGAACTCAATTTTAATCCGTAAAAATAAATGGTTTAGAGCCGTGTTTGTTAGGAAAGCAACATTGCATCATGAAGCATTTTTTTTACTCTTTCGAACCTCATATTTAACTCATTTTCCATTATTGGTGGACTTTGCCGTGTTTGTTTCTACAAGCCTCACATATATTCTATGAATGTCTATCTTTGTCATACATGACCGATATTTGAATGATGAATTCACTGGTAACGTGTGTGTTTTGCTTGCCACATTTTGTGTTCATATTCTCAGGCTATAACGTGTCTATATATGTAACGTCATTGATATAAATATATAAAAATAATGTTGCATAAAATATTCCATACAATTATTCCAAGAAGGTTCTCTTAGATATAAGAGAAAAAATTGTATACAGTGCCTAAAATACATATTTTCGCGAAGGAAACTATTTGCGAGAAATGAAAATCGTTTCAGCAACAGAATTCATAATGTGCTGGAGGTACATCTCTGTAAAACTGGACTTGCGCAGAGACGTGCGTACTTCGTTGCCAAAAATGTATAATTTACTTTTTTTACATTTGAAGTCTTCAAACGTATTTAAATACATACAAAAATGTAATAAAAAATTATATAAAAACAAAAAAAAAACACAAACCTCATCCTACTATAATTGCTATTAAAAAAAAACTAACTTATCTGCTGTGACTTAAAAAAAAAATTTTTTTTGTTTAAATAAAATAATAATACTAGGATGGATTGTAAAGCGCCATTTTTGTGAAATATCACCTCAAGGGCGCTGTACAGATCTTATATTTTATTATTAGATATTAATTCCTAGTTTAATTTGAAATTTAACTTTCTTATCGATTGTAATTATATAATGTTTATTTATTTATTTTATTGATATAGATAGCGTACTATTGATTTGTATTAATATACCGACGCACTGGTTTTGCCTATGTGAGATTTTTTGTTTGTCTACATTGTTTTTTTCTTTTCTTTATGCTTTATAATATGTTTTTTTCTTTTTTATTAATTTTTATATAATTCAATTGAATTAAATTTAATATTATTATTATTGAGTTCTGCTATTTTAAGTTTTTTATTTTAGTTTTTAGTGACAGCTGTTTCGGCGTTTAAGGCCATTGTCAAACTGTCATTTGTAATGGCCTTAAACGCCGAAACAGCTGTCACTAAAAACTAAAATAAAAAAACTTAAAATAGCAGAACTCAATAATAATAATATTAAATTTAATTCAATTGAATTATATAAAAATTAAAATGGAGTTCTACAAATTAAACACAAAAACTATAAATAAAAAAATAAAAATTTATTAATGTTTTCATTTTTGTAATCTTCTTGTTTTTATTTTTTCAAAATAATGTATGTAACAAAAAATCAAATAAAAAAATGCGCTATTCTTGAAACTGTGTTTTAAGCCTGATTTGTAAGAATATGCGGCGCTGCAATACGAGCATGGGATTGGTTTTTCGGCGGAATGAGTGAGCAGGTGTATTCTTAAGCTTGTCACTCTTGAACATGAGTATTAACATGTGCTACACGAGAAGGGTTTTTCTTCGGTGCGAGTTTGAATGTGTCCTTTTAAAGTTGTTTTTTAAGAACATGAAACGTCATCTCGAACATGAAGGTTTTTCTTTAGTATGAGACCGCAGGTGAATTTTTAAGGCTGCATTGTTGGAACACGTGAACACGAAAATGGTTTTTATCCAGTATGAGCTCGTGAGTGTACAATTTGAGTTGATTTGTGAGCATTTATAGCTGCAGTGGGAGCGAGAAAATGGTTTTTCTCCGGAATGAGTACGCAAGTGTCTTTTCAAGTCTCTCATTCTTAAAGACAAATAGCTGCACTTAAGACACGAGAAAGGTTTTTCTCCAGTATGAGTCTGAATGTGTGCTTTTAAATTTGTTTGTTGAAAACATGAAAACGTCATCTCGAACATGAGAAAGGTTTCTCTTTAGTATGAGACCGCAGGTGAATTTTTAAGGATGCATTATTGGAACTTGTGTAGTTACAATGTGAACAGGAAAATAATTTTTCTCCAGTATGAGATCGCGAGTGGACAGTTAAAGTTGACTTTTGTGAGCATGTATAGCTGCAATGGGAACATGAAAATGGTTTTTCCCCAGTGTGAGATCGCGTGTGGATGGTTAAAGATGACTTTTGTGAGCATGTATAGCTGCAGTGGGAGCACGAAAATGGTTTTTCTCCGGAATGAGTACGTAAGTGTCTTTTTAAGTCTCTCATTCTTGAAGACAAATAGCTGCACTTGGGACACGAGAAAGGTTTTTCTTCAGTATGGGTCCGCAAATGTTCCGTTAAGGTGGACTTTATTGCACAAGTATAGCTGCAGTAGGAGCATGAGAATGGTTTCTCTCCACTGTGGCTCTGCAAATGTATTTTAATGGATGCCTTGTATGAGCACGAGTACCCACAGTGGGCACATGAGAATGGTTTTTCTCCCGAATGAGTCCTCATGTGAACTTTGAGGTTTGACTTAGAATAGAATTTTTTGTGGCATTCAGTACATAACAAAGAAGTGGAATTTTTAATATCCTTTTCTTCAAGATTTCCTCGGTTTATTTCTTCTGTCTTCATCCTGAAGCTTGTATCTAGAAGAGAAAGAAAAATACACATAAAATACCTCTTCACTTAAGAGAGCAACATTTTTACAGGAAACGGATCAAAGAATAAAATCCATGATTTGTTTTTCCACAACTCCAGGACGCTCATCATCATTAACATCTTCTCGGCCTTCTGTAAAGCGCTTTACCACTTATAAACACTTTTTTGAGACAAAGTAGACTCGCCGAATGCCACAGTCAACATTTTAAGTGCGTTGGAGCACTTTATTCCATTTTTTAACGCAAAATTTAATATATATTCTTTTATCCATTTTTTTCAAAAGGTAAAAAATCAAAGAACACACAAAAACGTGACTAATCTTTCCAGTTGTCAAAAACAAACCACTAATCCAAAATGGCTGATAATTCTAACATATGATAAACATATGTGTACCAACATAACAAAAATAACAAAAAATTGATAATCGAATGTACACAGCCCGCGAAAATTCAAAATTCACCTTTTCTTTTGAACAGGCTATGTATATATATTGACTCTAAAAACACAAGCTCTGCAGTTGTCTGCACACAATTGAGTACATACAAAAATCTTTCGTACCTGCTACCGGGTGTGCTTCTTCGGAGTATTCTTGGCATTCCGTTTTAATGTTTGAGACGAATATTTCTATATGTTGTGGAGGTCCCGGTTCTACCTTGATGGCAACTTTCCCTCTGTCGGAATGATCCATTGTGCATAGAACCTTGTTCAACTGAAAACAGAATGCATGTGTTAAATTAGTTCGTCGGGTGATTGTGTGAATAACGGGATTATATATTCGGAGCACAACTTTGCTTCCGCCGATTTCCTATAGATGGCTATAGCGGTAAGAATTGGTCGAAATAAAATAAAATATATAAAATAATTGGGAGTGATTCAACTAGCAATTTCAAAACGCTTCAAAGCCATGGGAATGATTCAGAAGTAAGGAGATTGAGTGCCGTACAGTTGAAACCGAGAGGTGTTGACAATAACGTTACAAATATGAAGACACGTTGTAGCGCTCTCAAAGTGGCAAGCAAAAACCAAGCTAGTTGGTGTGCTCGGTGTTTAAGCCGATTAAGTACTAAACAGTCACGCGTCGCTTGAGGTTGTTTACTCTTTCTAATAAAATTACAAAAATAAGTGCCAAAATGCCTTCGTGTGTGATGAGAAAGTGTTTCAATTACACTGCAAAGACTACTAGAATAATAATATTTGGATAATTTGTACTTATTATTTTAGACAACACAACTATCTCCATTGTCGCCCAACGAGTTGGGAGTAAGCGAAGTGCTATCTCATTCTTACCAGAGCATTCAACGCTACTAGCAAGTATGGAACGCAGTCCGATCCTACATCTGTTTCGTTCATACACATATATTCTAAGAATGTCTATCTTTGTCATACATGATGACACATGACCGATATTTGAATGATGAATTTACTGGTAACCTAAGTGTATTTGTTACTTGCCACATTTTGTGTTAATATTCTAAGGCTAGAACGTGTCCATATATGTGTACCGTCATAACCTAACCTAACCTAAGTGTATTTGTTACTTGCCACATTTTGTGTTGATATTCTAAGGCTAGAACGTGTCCATATATGTGTACCGTAATTGGATGTTGAGAGGAGTTTGTTTGCTTGTGAGCAGATGCTTGAAAGGCAAAGACGAAAGGGACTGCATCGCATTGTGAATGGAGACGAAAAATGGGTTCATTACCATAACCCCAAGCGCAGAAAATTATGGGGATTTTTCGGCCATGCTTCCAGGTCAACCAAACAGAGTATTCGCAGCTTCAAGGTCATGCTCTGTATTTGGTGGGACCAGCTCGGCGTGCCGTATTACGAGCTGTTAAAACCGACTGGAACAATCACAAGCGATCGCTATCTAACGCAGTTAATGCGTTTGAGTCGAGCATTGACAGACAAACGGCCGCCACCGGATTCCCGGAGGCACATTGATGCTGAAGTAAACGACCGCCGATGCTGTCGACCGGCTGAATAGCCTCGAGATCCCACTTCGACCCAACCCACTCTCCCCCACCATACCGAGAAGAAGGAGATAAATCTACAAGCAAGTCATTGCTCCGAGGTAAACTATGAATCTACTTACGTTGAAGGCTGATGGTCAACCAGTCGAAAAATGTCACTAGAAGACTGCACGAATTTACAGATTTTTGTAATAAAGGTTTTTGTAATTCTCAAATATTGTGTTGTTTACACAATATTTCAGAGGTAACCTCAACATTAATCGTTACAGACCGGAATTAACGAGACGTCAAAGTTTGACCAATAGACAATACACTAGAGGTGGTCGATATTCCTGTCCCAATTAAAAGTAGCCGGCTCCAAGCCGGTCACTGGAACCGATTCTTATTTTTTGGTAATCATTATGGCGAATATCTATTTAACGCCGGAAAGGTGCGGTGCTTTTGACGAGGAAACCAGTGTGGTGGGAACAGTTCCAGCGCTTTTCTTTCCCAGGATATCGCTAGCAACCCCCTCCCCCCCATTAAGTAATGAAATTTCTCAGTGAGGAACTGTCTCCGGTTCTTTTCGGTCTCAAAATATCGCCAACAACCCCCTCTCTACGAAATAAAAATATATCAGGAATCCTTTTTTATGATATGAAAAATCTTCTTCATGGGACTTTTCTGATACCAGGAACCGGTTGAACTTAATATGCATGCAGAATGAGTTGATGATGAATGTAAGTTAGTCCAAAGTTGTGGTGTTTGAAAGAGAGAGTACGAGAACAGCGTGCAATTTGGCTGTGAATGATGAATAATTGGAGCAAGTGGATGAGTTTGTGTATTTAGGAAGTATGTTCCAGGAGACGGAAAGGCCGATAAGGATATTGAAAGAAGGGTGAATGCAGGAAACTCCATTAATGGAGGACTGAACGCTGTTGGCGCTAATAAGAAATTGTCCAAAGAAGCATCCAAGTCATCTCCAAGCCGGTCACTGGAACCGGTTCCTTTTTTTTTACAAATATTTATGGCGAATATCCATTTAACGCCGGCAGGTGCGGTGCTTTTAGCGAGGAAACCAGTGTGGTGGGAACAGTTCCAGCGCTTTTCGTTCCCAAAATATTGTTAGCAACCCTTCCCCGCATGAAGTAATGATTTTTTTTCAGTGAGGAACCGGTTCCAGTTCTTTTCGGTCTCAGAATATCGCTGACAACGTCGATCGGAAAGAATTTGTTTTCCATCCATACCCAGTTCATCCAGTTGAATAAAAATACAATCGGGTTCAAAATAGAGCATTTATAAAGAAATAAATACAATTTCGCCTAAAATTCAGGTAAAAACAAATGATACTATATTAATAATGCAACATCTGTTTGCGAAAGGAAAAGAGGGATGACTCAGTAGACGCAAATGTTCAAGAGAGCCAAAACAAAATTGCCAAATTTTGTTTTTTGTATGAAATCATGATATGTCATTTAAAAAAAAAATAGCATATTATTTTATTTTCTGACTCATCTAATTTTTCCTTGCTAAATATTTATCTGGGGAACAACTCTGCATACTTACCTCAAAATTCAATTTTGACTACTCTCTCTTTTTTTTGCACTTTTCATTGACTCAAATTTAATCCAAAATAATATTAACACCCACGTATAGAAAAAAAATCTTACTATACCTCTGAAGAATTTGTTTTATTCTCTATTGTACAAAATCAACATGCACGAATGACGCGTTATAAAGATATTAAGACATTGAATATGAGTTTAGTTTGAATAAAACCAGATTTTACAATTAATTCACCCAACCCTTCTTGTTCAAAAATCAATAGCTATAATAATTGATATTTCAGTATGAACCTTAGATGAATTAAATAATGTAGATACGTTACTGAGACAACGCGCGTGACTGCACTAAACTAAGCCAACGTGGCATACCTGACATTTACTGCGTTTAGTCTCCCACAAACATTCGTTTGACAAACAAGCTGTCACCAGCTGCCACAAACGCATCGCTGTAAGCTCTTTTCTGAGATAAAATGCCTTCCTGTGCTTTTGACAAGTGCAAAAATCACTCGGGAGCAAAAAACAAATCTCATGGAGTTTCTTTTCATGCGGAGTACACACAGATCACTTATTATTTCAATTAATACAATTATTCACATACCAAATGGTATACGTGAGATAGCGAATGCAGAAATACATAAGTGTGTGGAAGACAACCTAGCGACAGTACACGAGTACGTCGCATGCTACTTCGCTCGTAAGTTCGTTAGGGAAGAGAGGGCTTGTAACGCGGAGAATGTAACGCGGGACTGTCATATGGCATCTCATTCATACACACGTATTCTGCTTGGTATGGCTGTCCTTTTCATGCATTATGAGATATGAGAGCTTGCCAAAGTTATCGTTCAATTTGTGTGAATATGACGTGTCTTGTATTTTATGTCTATGGTATGAACGCATCAATAACCCAAGTCAAAAGCTGACTTCAAATATACCATGTCTCCTCGAGTTGCGCAACTATGAACGCACTGAAAGTGGTTCTACACGCAAGTAGCGCTAAAAATAATCATAGACTCAAAACTCACGTGGAACGAACGTATAAAGTCAAAAATCAAATCAGCCAACAACGTGATATCTACACTCTACCCCATGCTAGGTGGAAATAGTTGATTATCAACAGACAATAAACTACTTATATACAAGACGACCATAAGGCCGGGCTTCACATACGCTGCACCCATTTGGGGACACGCAGCTCACTCATATAAAAACTACAAACCCTACAAAAAAAAGCCATTCCACTTGCGTTGGGTGCGCGCAGATGGATCAGGGTTTCCACTCTACACGAAGACATAAACATTCCTCTGATAAAGGAGTTAATTTTTACACAATCTGAAAAAAATATTGCCAGCCTTGCCGGACATAAGAACCCAACCATATATTCTCTCGCTAGATATGGCGAGAATGATAATTTTAAGTATAAAAAACCGAAAATAATCCTCCGTAAGGAGCGACACCCTGTCCAAGAGGCAGTTAAATTGTTATTATAATTTTATTAAATGTATGTTTATTATTATCTTATGTTTATTTAGTTAATTTATTAAATTAGTTTATTTATCGAATTGTGTTATGTATTATTGATATTATCTTTATATACATGGCCTGTTCAAAAGAAAAGGTGAATTTTGAATTTTCTCGGGCTGTGTACATTCGATTATCGTTTTTTTGTTGTTGTTATGTTGGTACACATATGTTTTTCATATGTTAGCATTATCAGCCATTTTGGGTGAGTGGTTTTTTTTTTGACAACTGGAAAGGTTAGTCACGTTTTTATATGTTCTTCAATTTTTTACTTATGAAAAAAAATGGATCAAAGAATATGTATTACATTTTGCGTTAAAAATGAAATAAAGTGCTCCAACGCACTTAAAATGTTGACTGTGGCATTCGGCGAGTCTACTTTGTCTCAAAAAAGTGTTTATAAGTGGTACAAGCGCTTTACAGAAGGCCGAGAAGATGTTAATGACGATGAGCGTCCTGGAGTTGTGGAAAAACAAATCATGGATTTTATTCTTTGATCCGTTTCCTGTAAAAATGTTGCTCTCTTAAGTGAAGAGGTCTACTTCTATATGCAAAGTGCACATCTTTTTAAAAATTATTTATATATAGTGAATTCCCAGACAAGAATCCCAACCGTCTAGAGCCAGTTAGACTATGGCATCCCCAATAGGGGTATGTTGTGAGGCTGAAGGTAGTGGATTTGAAAGAAGATGGGGAAGAGGAAGGTTGAGAAGTACTTGTCTATTCAGATCTGGTCACAAAACACGGCTAAAGCCATTTCAAGTAACGTTTCGATTCTGAATGGTGGTCTTTCACCGGGGCGATACTTAGAGTATCTACCAACCAGGAACGTGCCGCAAACAAACTTTACATTATTTCATACGAACGAAATGTGTTGTGACACATATTAATTAAATAAAAATTGTTTGCGCACGCCGGATTTGAACCCGCGACTTTTGGATTTGTAGTCGAGGTTCTTATCACTCGACCATGCAGGCCGTCAAACTATCAGTGTTCTACAGGTTTTTCAATGGTAGATGCTCCGATGAACTGATCTCTCGACATCAATGCACAGCAGGGAACAACGTTGCTTGAAATGGCCTTCAGCCGTGTTTGGTGACCAGATCTCAATAGCCAGTCTTCCCAAACTTCCTCATCTCCTTCCCTTCTCCACTACTTTCAGCCTCACAGCATACCCTTATTGGGGATGCTATAGTCTCACTCGTTCCAAACGGTCGGGATTTATAAACTTTAAATAAAAACTCTCAAAAAAATTTTGTACACGGTGAATATTCGACACACCAGAACAAGTCACTTATTTGTATAAAAGATTTTCCGGCCTCTGTACTTCCTCCCTCCTACAACACGGACGTCTCCAAGACCCAGGCTCGCTCCTTCTTTCCTCAAAAAGACCCTCTACACAGCATCCCCAAAGACGACATCGGCCCTACGGGCAATCACTTCTCGTGGGGCCTCTTGTGTGAAGTAAATTTAAAAACATATTAGGTGTACAACTTTGCTTTCGATAATTTGAGGCTTTATTGTAAAAAACTGGTTATGCATTTATGATTCAAAGTATTGTCTATCGCTGGCCACTACTGTCTCCCATCTCTCGGGCATTTCAACGTTCCCAAGCATGTCATGACCACTTGCGCGACATGGGGTCGAGCCTTGAAGTAACAATGTATGGAGGGAGAGCTAATTATTTTTACTTAACCTACACAAACTTGCGATAAATCACTTTCTCCGGGCTTTTACGGCGTACACCATGAGAGAGAAAGAGACAACAAATTTCTTGGACCGCTTCTATATACTGTCGCAATGATATTAAGGTCCTGGTTCACTGGCAGGACTCCGCCCACATTTTTTATTATGCCACTAAACTTGACACAACTAAACGGTTTTTTAGGTTATATGCTATATTTTTGTTGGTAGAAAAACTGAGAAAAAGTGGCTATACGAATAAACAAAAACATTATGTCGATATGTGCTATGAATGAATGTATAAATGCCGTAGCCTCAGTCTTAGCCACGCCCAGGTGCGCCGAGTCATGTTAAAATCATCAAAAACAAGTCCGAAACTGACTTCACTGCCTTGGATAGATACTACTCTACCAACTCTATGGGTCGAGCATTGTCACGCTGCGAAATCACTTTATCGTGTCTTTCGTTGTAATTGCGGCCGTTTGTTTTCAATGCTCGACTCAAACACATTGATTGCGTTCGATAGCGATCGCCTTTGGTCGTTTCAGTAGGATTTGACAGCTCATGATACACTACGCCGAGCTGGTCCCGCCAAATACAGAACGTGACCTCGGAGCCGCGAATATTCAGATTTCTTTAAATTACTCGAAGGTATCAACCATCCCTAAAGTTTGGAGTTCGGAGTAGAGATGCTCGATATTCCTGTCCCGATCAAAATGAGCCGGTTCCAAGCCGGTCACTGGAACCGTCGATATTATTTCCCAGAGGAACTGGTTCCAGTTATTTTCTTTTTCAAAATATCGCTAGCAACACCCTCCCATGATATAAAAAATGCAGGAATCCTTTTTTTAAATGTTAATATGACTTCATTAAATTAAAATCTTCTTCGTTGAAATTTTCTGGCACTAGGAGCCGGCCCCAAAAATATATACTCGTATAGACACGTTGTAGCGCTCTCCAAGTGGCAAGTAATAATCGCGCTAGTGGTGTGATCGGTGTTTAAGCCGATTTAGTACTAAACGGTCGCGCGTCGCTTGAAGTCGTTTCAAGCAAGTATGGAACGCGGTCCGAACTTCGGATCTGTTTCGTTCATACACATATATTCTATGAATGTCTATCTTTGTCATACATGACCGATATTAGAATGATGAATTTACTGGTAACGTGTGTGTTTTGCTTGCCACATTTTGTGTTAATATTCTTAGGCTATAACGTGTTTATATACTCGTATAAAACGTCATTGGTATATAACAGATGTACAACTTTGCTCCCGCAGTTTTCCTATAGATGGCTTTAGTGCCAAGTAGTGGTCATAGACGTCATGCAATACACTTAGGCATCCGTCAACATAACCCCATAGAAACATTAGTCCATTTGCGTCTGCGTCATAAAGTTATTCTCTTGTGGTAAGAATATATATGGAGGGAGAGCTAAATAGTTTTACCCAACCTATACAAATTTGCGATAAATCACTTTCTCCGGGTTTTTACGTCGTATAATAATAATAATAATAATAATATTTGGACGATTTGTATAGCGCCGTTTTTGTGAAAAATCACCTCAAGGGCGCTGTACAGATCTTACTTTCTATAATTACATATTAATTCCTAGTTTAGATAAGAAAATATACAGGAACATACTTACCTGGCAGGTCCCATCAGATAGACACAATTTTTAAATTAAAATTATGATTATCATGTTAATTATTATTTATTAATTAATTTATTTTATTTTTTTTTTTTAATTTTTTTAAATTTTTAAATTTTTATTTTTTTTTTTTAATTTATTTTTTATTTTTTTATTTTTTTTTATTTATTTTATTATTATTTTTTTTTTTTTTTTTTTTTAAGTGATTTGTGAAATATCCTACTTATTTGGCGAAAAATAACAAGACTAAAACACGTCAGGCAGCTGCAAAAGCGCCACGACATATCTAACAGGTTATATGCGCAGGCAAAAAGAAGTATGCCATGAGAGAGAAAGAGACTAGAAAAGTCTTCACATAATATTTCAGCACTTCCAAGTATTTAGGAATGTTCTCTGTCCGCGCTAACTTCACATCACCGAGTCGCATAACTGTGTCCGCAGTGACACCCAATTTCAGATATCAACCATCCCTAGTTCGGAGTTTAACAGTTGGACAGTGTAGTTGGACGATCGAGTAGTGCTAACATATCACTAGCTACCTCTCTGAGAGGCAAAAGGGCTGAAGGGCTGAAGGGCTATTTGAGTAGTTTACACCAGAGAACTAAAAGTTATTTTTTTGTTTTACAATATAATTCGTAAGTCCTCAGTACCTAAATGGATTAAAAAAAGCTCAGGCAACTCAATGCCAGGCGCGCACGGGTGACTTTTGTCACGGCAACAGTTTAGTCACCATCTCCAAATCTATCGCAGTGTATGGAGGTCCGCGCACGCAGCGACGTGACATTAGGGTGACTTTTTAGTTCCACTGGCCGGCGACTTTTGAGTGACGAAACTGTCACCGTGTCTGTGAGAGTACTTTTGTATCGGCGCTCGCGCACGGGTGACAAAATGTCATTCGGTGACTCATCCGCCCGTTCGAAAATGAAGGGTGACGGGTGACAGTCGCTCACCGCGCGCGTGCTAGGTTGGAAGACAGTGACAGTGACGAAACTGTGCCGTGACAAAAGTCGCCCGTGCGCGCCTGGCCTTACTGAGTTACCTGAAGCGAAAAACGCTTAAAAGTTCTAAGTTTGTGTCGCTTGAGTCTATATTCCAAATCAAATATGTGGGGGAATCGAATATAGTTGAATGGTTGGATAAGGTAGAAACTGGATGAAAGACGAGAAGGCAAAAAAATCGATTCGAAATCCAACAATGGCGCTTCAGCCCTTTTACCTTTGTGGCGAAGTTATTATAATGGCAGAAAGGCCCGACCACTGAAGAAGTGAACCAATAGAAGTGTAGTTCTTCCTACCTGTTTGCCCGAAAGAAGTTTTGAAAATCTTAACTTTTAGTGAAATTGATCAAACGAGCATCAAAATTCACTCTTGAAGAAATAACCATCTTCATTGGCCTGTCTGGGGCCTAGGAGAGGACAGGTCTTATAATAATAATAATAATATTTGGATGATTTATATAGCGCCGTTTTTGTGAAAAATCACCTCAAGGGCGCTGTACAGATCTTATTTTCTTTTATTACATATTAATTCCTAGTTTAAATAAGAAAATATACAGGAACATACTTACCTGGCAGGTCCCATCAGATAAACACACTTATTAACTTAAGATTATGATTTTTTTCCGAATTAGAGCATGGGAGCGAAATTAAAAAATGGACTTTCTGAATTTGTCGTACAGTACAGGATTAGGTTAAAACTTGAATATCTAAAGGTGATTCGTCGAGAGACAGATTATGTTGAGATTCTTCTAATGAATTTAAGGATATAGTCTGAAAGTTTTCAGTTTGGATCGAAATTCTGTTGGGCTCGTTATACACCTTAGTTCCGGAGGGAGTTGATTCCGAGCCTTCGGCCCCGATACTCCTGCGGCGCGATTTCCAAACTTAGTATTTGGATTGCGTTTGGGTTCTACCAGCCTTCCGATAGCCGACGACGTTGCTGATCTAAGAGTCGACTGCCTTAGGCAAGTGTTTCTGGAACGCATAGTTCGGTGATGTACAGTGGGGCCATTTCGTTAATTAATTTTCGGTTTTATTTAAAACGCCTAGATCTTACGATCTTAGATTACCCTTCTAGGGATTGTTTGATCGGCGGCTGTGACAAACAAATTCAGTGCCAAGCACGAGCCAGTTCAATAGATTCAATGCCTTGGCGGAGTATCCGGTCAGGTTAGCTTAGCAGTTAATCATTCATTTCCCTACAAAAAATCCTTCATTTTTTACGGTTGTGCACGATTATGCGCCAATTTTGAAAAGTAACTTTGTTAGACACGTAAATTTAACGACTCTGCTTTAACTGAATAACCAACTAACCTTGGGGGACATGGAGAGGTGCCTTTGCGAAACAGTGTAGTTAGCACGGTTGACTTTACACTGACTCGATAGAAAGAGACAAAGATATATTGAAGGATGTTGGATTATCTATTAGTTACCGCCCACATGGAATTCGGACATTTTTAATAAACATATTTGAACACATTAAACAAAACAATATCAATACACCATTAAAATGATTTATAAAGTCAAAATATCACACAAACACTAATAACAGAAGGTTTGCCCAAATAATGATGGAAGCTTTTTGTTGATTTTATGTCTTTATATAGTTAAAAATGTGAAAATTCTTAAGTTCTGTCAAACATATTTAAAACTGTTGAAATACCTCTGAAAAGTGATGTTTTATAATCTTTGTTTGGTCTTATTTGAACATTCACGCATAGCAAATATCACCATCATGTTTGATTTATTTGTATGACCACTGCAAGTATTTTAACCAACACAAATATAGGAAATAACCTCAAAATCCGTTGACGTAAGTTTGAATGATGAATTTGCTGGTAACGTGTGTGTTTTGCTTGCCACATTTTGTGTTAATATTCTAAAGCTATAACGTGTCTATATATATAACGTCATTGCTCTTAGTAGTGAATGTCATTTTAATCGAGCGTGCTTCAGGGTGGTCGTGCATCATCTGCATCCATCGCTCGTCGAGAGGAGAGCTGAGCCATTCAGATGCAGCCGCGACAATGACTAATCTTATTTGAACATTCACGCATAGCACATATCACCATCATGTTTGATTTATTTGTATAACCACTGCAAGTGTTTTAATCAACACAAATATAGTTTTAATACATTTTTTTATATGAATACTGCACAAGAGTCTCAACTGCTCCCAACCGTCTAGAGCCAGTGAGACTATGGCATCCCCAAATAGGGTATGTTGTGAGGCTTAAGGTAGTGGGGAAGGGATGGAGATAGGGAAGAGGAAGGTTGGGAAGTACCTGGCAATTCAGATCTGGTCACCAAACACGGCCAAAGCCATTTCTAGCAACGTTTCAATTCTGAACGGTGGTCTTTCACCAGGGCGATACTTGGAGTATCTACCACTCAAAAATATGCTTTACATTGTTTTATATGAATTAAATGTGTTATGACACATATTAATTGAATAAAAGTTATTGGCGCACGCCGGGTTCGAACCCGCGACCTTTGGATTCGTAGTCGAGCGTCTTACCACTCGATCATGGAGGCCGTCAGAATCAAACTAAACAAAAAATACAAAGAGTGCGGTTTTATAAAGTTTTATCACTGTTCTCTTATTTTATTTCGTATTGTGTTCTCCCTCTACTTCTCAAAAGGATTTGACTCGATGTTCCTATTTGGAAAATTTACCAACAGTTGGGAGATCAAAAAAATGTGTGGGCCATTGTCGACAAAGTATATTAAAAAATGATTAGCTGTTCAAACTAGCGTTGTGACCGCTTTGAAAAAACTGCTTCAAAGAACTACTTCTTTTGGCAACAGTTCGTACTTCATTCATTGTTCATTGAACAAATACTTCAATTGAAGTTTGTAGTTCATTTTAGCGTTCATTCATTTTAATAACTTCATTTCATTGAACAAATATTGCAATTGAAGGTGGTAGTTCATTTTAGGCTTCATTCATTTCATTACTGTCAATCAACACTTGAAAGAAGTACTTCAATTTGAAGCAGTACCGTTGTGAAGGCTTTGACATTTTAAAATGAAGGAACCAGTTCCAGTTCTTTTCGTTTTGAAACGTCTACCGACCAGTACGTGATTTTTGTGGCGAGTGCTTTTCACTTTTTTTTCGGCGAGGAACCAGTTCCAGTTCTTATGGTTTTCAAAACTCTGCCGACTAGTACTATGTAATTTGGCAAGGAACCGGTTCCAGTTCTTTTTACTTTCTAAACTCTACCGATTAGGACGTGCTTTTTCGGCGAGGAACTGGTTCCAAAACGAACTGAACAAACAAGCGGATAAATCCAAATCTCTTTTTTCGCGAGTTTGACTTCAATTGAAGTGTTCACTTCGAAGGGTTCATTTTAAAGAACTAACAATTCGTGAAGCATTCACAAAACATTGAAGCTTTTCCCAACGCTGGTTCAAACGTTTATAAATTTCACTTCTTAAACTTTGCAAGGGGTGTTAAAAATCGTCGCCGGAAATGCAAAAGGCCTTAAGCGACACTTTGGTCAGAAATGGGTTAAGTATGCAGTTTCGATCGGTTCTTTTTTTCTGCATAGAATGCTCTGACTCTCGTTTGATTCTGAAGACTTTTTTGGCCCTTCAGCCATCTAAAATATATTTACCGTTTGGGAGAAGGCTTGACTCAAGCGACACGAGTAACTCAGTGAGGGCATTGAGTTACTCGTGGGAATGCTGTCCTTGTCAGGTGGGAATGCTGTCCTTGTTCTACAGGTATTTCAATGGAAGATGCTTCGAGGAACTTGCGTCATTGATCCCTTCGGCACCGGTGCACAGTCTGGAAACTCGCCAAACGCGCGCCCAACATTTGCACACGGTTGACATTCAATACATGAGAACGGGTCGCTTTTACGACTCGTTCTTATGTTCAACAGCTCGGCTGTGGAACGATTTGCCGACCTCTGTGTTTCCTCCCTCCTTCAACATGGGTCTCTTCAAGACCCAAGTTCACTCCTTTCTTTCCTCAAAAAAACCCTCCTCACAGCATCCCCGAAGATGACATAGGCCCTGAGGGAAATTGTTTTCCTCAAGGCCTCCTGTGTGGAGTTATTGTAAAAAAAAAAAAAGGGTTACCTGAGTTAATTTTCTTTTTCAAAATTCAACCAGGCACTGAAGACTTTACGAATTTTATTGTGATGTGCTCTGGCGTCAGCTTCCCAAAATGGCGCTTCAGCCCTTTTACTTCTCCGTCGACGACATGGTTTGCGTGTTAAAAAAAACTGAAATTCTTAGAATTTTTTCCAGAACGACAAAATAAAATAGAATAACATTTTGCAAGCTGCAAGTGGCTCATTTTTATTTACGTGTTTCATTGATTGAGTGTGTTTTCATTTTATAACTATTACGGTTAGTAATTAGTAATTAGTAATTACAGTTACTAATCGCAACCATAATTAAATGGCGCCTAGTAAGTGCTATTTGAATTTGGAAATGTCTAAATAACACGCGAGCAATAAACCAAAGTGACGTGGTAACAAAACGTATTTTCTTGTTTTTATGCAAACGGCTCCCGACCGCCTGGAGCCAGGGGGGCTATGGCATCCCCGGTCTGAGTATGTTGTGAGGCTGAAGGCAGTGTGGAGGGGAAGGAGATGAGGAAGAGGACGGTTAGGATGAAAGATTTTTCCCAAATCGATATACTCTCCGTAGCGTTGTGGTCCAAACAGCAAGCATATAAGCGGAGTATTATATTTGTTGTCTCTTTCTCTTTCATGACGTAAAAACCCGTAGAAAGTGATTCATCGCAAGTTTGTACAGGTTGGGTAAAAATAATGAGCTCTCTCTCCGTACATTGTTTCTCCAAGATCGTGACAGTACATAGAAGCGGGATATTATATTTGTTGTCTCTTTCTCTCTAATGACGTAAAAACCCGTAGAAAGTGATTCATCGCAAGTTTGTACAGGTTGGGTAAAAATAATGAGCTCTCTCTCCGTACATTGTTTCTCCAAGATCGTGACAGTACATAGAAGCGGGGTATTATATTTGTTGTCTCTTTCTCTCTCATGACGTAAAAACCCGTAGAAAGTGATTCATCGCAAGTTTGTACAGGTTGGGTAAAAATAATTAGCTCTCTCTCCATACATTGTTTCTCCAAGATCGTGACAGTACATAGAAGCGGGGTATTAGATTTGTTGTTTCTTTCTCTCTCATGACGTAAAAACCCGTAGAAAGTGATTCATCGCAAGTTTGTACAGGTTGGGTAAAAATAATTAGCTCTCTCTCCATACATTGTTTCTCCAAGATCGTGACAGTACATAGAAGCGGGGTATTAGATTTGTTGTCTCTTTCTCTCTCATGACGTAAAAACCCGTAGAAAGTGATTCATCGCAAGTTTGTATAGGTTGGGTAAAAATAATTAGCTCTCTCCCCGTACATTGTTTCCCCGAGGTCGGGACTCTGGCGCTGCATTCACCATTGCAAAAAGAACGTGGATGAATCAGTTCGCCTCCGGACTGGGAGTCGGCTGGCCGGACCGCTACGCCACGGAGATAATATCGATTTGGGGACTCAGCCAGACTCGACTCGAAGGCCGTGACCATCATTCACTGTGCGCCATTTCTTTCAAATGGAACTTCCGTGCCTGACTCCGACAATCACGGAAACAATTTTTGAAGGATCGACGTATTATTTCTAGCTATTCCTTCTTAGGGTTCGAGTCTCGGTAGCTGCCTGATATATTTTTTTCGTAATGGAGGCATTCGTTTTAATGGTTGTCTTAAATTTTTTTTTTTTTTAAATACTCCGCACCAGAGTCCCGACGGTCCGGAGCCAGGGGCCTGCGGCATCCCCGGTCGAAGGGTAGGAGACGGGGAAGAGGAAGGTTGAAAAACACCTGGCTGTTCAGATCTGGTCACCGAGCACGGGTAAAACCTTAGAGTATACTAGAGGTAGCCCAAGCCAAGGCTGTGAAGTCAGTTTTGGACTTGTTTTTGATGATTTTAGCATGACTCGGCGCACCTGGGCGTGGCTAAGACTAAGGCTAGGGTATTTATACATCCATTCATATCACATATCGACATAATGTTTTAGTTTATTCGTATAGACACTTTTTCACAGTATTTTTATCAACAAAAATATAGCATCTAACCTAAAAAACCGTTTAGTTGTGTCAAGTTTAGTGGCATAAACCAACGAAGATATCCAGCTTAAGATCATTGCGACAGTATATAGAAGCGGTCCAAGAAATTTGATGTCTCTTTCTCTCTCATGGTGTACAATTAAAAAACTCGGAAAAAGTGATTTATTACAATTTCGGATGGGTTGGGTAAAACAAATTAGCTATCTCTCCATATATTGTTACTTCAAGGGTAAAACCTTGGAGTAACAATGTATGGAGAGAGAGCTAATTATTTTAACCCAACCTTTACAAACTTGCGATGAATCACTTTCTCCGGGTTTTTACGTCGTACACCACGAGAGAGAAAGAGACAACGAATATAATACACCGCTTCTATGTACTGTCATAATGATCTTGGGCTCCTGGGTCACCGCGGGACTCCGCCCACATTTTTTACTATGCCACTAAACTTGACACAACTGAACGGTTTTTTAGGTTGTATGCAATATTTTTGTTGATAACAATACTGTGAAAAAGTGGTTATACGAACAAACAAAAACATTATGTCGATATGAGATATGAATGGATGTATAAATACCCTAGCCTTAGTCTTAGCCACGCCCAGGTCCGCCGAGTCAGGTAAAAATCATCAAAAACTGACTACACTCCCTCGGATAGATACCACTCTATTTACTCTAAGGGTAAAACCATTTGGCTGAAGGGGGGTGGGGAGGGGAAGGAGACGGGGAGGAGGAAGGTTGTAAAACACCTGGCTGTTCAGATCTGGTCACTGAACACGGGTAAAACCATTTTGAGTAACGCTTCGATTCAGATATAATAAATTCAGGGTGCTTTCAGAAACGACCTGGCTCTTTTTGTGTGATATATATATATCACACAAAAATATATATATTTTTTTTTATTTATTATTATTATTTTTTTTTTTTTCTTGAGTCCCAACTGCTTCCAACCGTCTGCAGCCAGTGAGACTTTGACATCCCCAGTTGGGGCATGTTGTGAGGCTGAAGGTAGTAGGGAGGGGAAGGAGAAAAGGAAGGTTTGGAAGCACCTGGCCATTCAGATCTGGTCACCAAACACGGCTAAAGCCGTTTCAAGCCACGTTTCGATTCTGAAAATTATTTATTTAAAATATGTAACAAAAAAATCGATCAAAAAAAATAAATACAAAAAAACAAAAAGCATTAAAAAAAAATATTAAAGAAACATGTCGTTTCTGAAAGCACCCCTAAACTTATTATGTCTAAAAATGATTAATGATAATGTAAGAAGAACGACTCCCGCCATGCCGTGACTGTCGGAGATGAGTCGCTGAAATACGTTATTTATTTAAAATATGTTAAAATGCGAAACGTCGTCGGTACGTAGTTCCCCGAAATGGCGCACGCGATCTCCGCGCTTCTTCCCAACATAATATTAATAACGAAACCAATAAACGACCCAACACAGAGTCGAATCGGGCACTTTCAATCAAAACAGTACAATGCTTACACGTTGTTTTAACAAAGGCGATTATTCATATGATGAAATTGAACAATTATTGAAAATGTCTTCATTAGAAAAGCGCAGGAAAGACTTTGATTTAGTTTTCATTTACAAAATTATTAATTTTTTCATTGACTCACCTCAAAATTATTAATTGTTTCATTGACTCACCTCAAAATTATTAATTGCTTCATTGACTCACCTCAAAATTATTAATTGTTTCATTGACTCACCTCAAAATTATTAATTGCTTCATTGACTCACCTCAAAATTATTAATTGTTTTATTGACTCACCTTGAACAAAGTATGTATGCAAAATGAGTTGATGATGAATGTAAGTAAGTCCAAAGTCATGGTGTTTGAAAGAGAGAGTACGAGAACAGCGTGCAATATAGTTGTGAATGGTGAATACTTGGAGCAAGTGGATGAGTTTGTGTATTTAGGAAGTATGTTCTAGAGAGACGGAAAGGGTGATAAGGATATTGAAAGAAGGGTGAATGCAGGAAACTCCATTAATGGAGGACTGAACGCTGTTGGCGCAAATAAGAAATTGTCCAAAGAAGCGAAGCTAGCAGTCCACAATGGAGTACTTGTACAAACCCTGATGTATGGCAGTGAGGCATGGAGCTGGCAGAGGAAGGATGAAAGTAGACTGAATGCTGTGGAAATGAGATCTTTGAGACGTATGTGCGGTAAAACCATGTATGATCGTATTAAAAATGTGGATATCCGGAAAGAATGCAATGCTGATGTGAGCGTAATGAATAGGATCAAGAAAGGGACACTCAGATGGTTTGGGCATCTAGAGCGAATGAACGAAGATAGGAGTGTGAAAAGAATATATGATGCGAAAGTGAATGGAAGAAGAAGTCGAGGACGCCCGAGAAAGACATGGCACGATCAAGTCAGAATAACAGAAGAGTATGTATGAGACGATGTATGAATGTAAATGAAGCAAGGATTGTGTGCCAAGACAGAGTTATATGGCGGTCCGTCCTCTCTGCCTACCCCTGCGGAGAAACGGCGTGATGGTTAGTTAGTTAGTTAGTTAGACTCACCTTCTCTGTTGCAACTTATCCAGTTCAACATTCCTTGCCGTAGACTCGGAAACGATGAATTGCTGTTCCTCAATCATCACAATACTAGTTATGGGTATCATTCTCCAATGTACAGAATGTCAAGACTTGTTAACTTAAGCCATGGTCTTGAAATTTTTGGTAGCAGTCTAAATGATTTTTGTCATTCTTTACGACTCTACCAAAACTTTGACTAGACCATGGCTTGAATGTTCTCTCTTATGTTTATTTTGTCCTATTTTGTCATCGCTTAATTTATTATTATGTATGTGTTATTCCTTCTCTGTCGCTCTTTTTTCCATTTCGTGTTTTATATGTCTTTTTTGTAATTGAACTTTGGTCCGTCAATTTATAAATAAATAAATAAACAGAATATATATTTTACAGTGACAATATATGGAGAGAGAGGTAATTATGTTTACTCAACCTATACAGATTTCGGATAAATCACTTTCTCCGGGTTTTCACGTCGTACACCATGAGAGAGAAAGAGACAACAAATATAATACCCCGCTTCTACGTACTGTAACGATGACCTTGAGCTCCTGGGTCGCCGCGGGACCCACATTTTTTTACTATGCCACTAAACTTGACACAACTAAACTGTTTTTAGGTTATATGCCACACTTTTGTTGATAACAATACTGTGAAAAGGTGGTTATACAAATAAACAAAAACATTATGTCGATATGTGATATGAATGGATGTATAAATTCCCTAGCCTTAGTATTAGCCACGCCCAGGTCTGACGAGTCTGGAAAAAATCATCAAAAACTGACTACACTGCCTTGGATAGGTACCACTCTATATACTCTAATATGCCACTAAACTTGATACAACTAAACTGTTTTTTAGGTTATATGCAACACTTTTGTTGAAAACAATACTGTGAAAAGGTGGTCATACGAATAAACAAAAACATTATGTCGACACGTAATATGAATGGGTGTATAAATACCCTAGCCTTAGTCTTAGCCACGCTCAGGTCTGCCGATTCAGGTAAAAGTCATCAAAAACTGACTACACTGCCTTGGATAGAAACCACTCTATATACTCTAAGCTTCACACAGTGTGCACAAAGATGGTGCATTCTTTCAAAGCCTCAATAGAAGAAGTGTGTACAGAGTTGTGTGGCGTTCCATCCTCTCTGCCTGCCCCTGTGGAGGAATGACGCAATGTTTAGTTTGTAGATCATTCCATTCTTCAACTTAATACAGCCCTGCTTCGCCTTGGGCTCTTTTCAATACGAAACAACCCACTAAAACACAATTCTGTTTTATGTCCAGTCAAAGTTCTTTATTCGACGCCCCCCCACGCGTTTCAGGTGAACTACCCTCCTGCAACCAGATCGAACGGTAAATACATATCATTGCTTTATAACCACAATGGAGTGCTGATACCAACCCTGACGTACGGCAGCGAGGGGTGGAACCGGCAGAGGAAGGATGAAAGTAGACCGAATGCTGCAGAAATGAAATCCCTGCGTGCTAAATCATTACAATCATAGAGTTGGTAGAGTAGTATCTATCCAAGGCAGTGAAGTCAGTTTTTGACTTGTTTTTGATGATTTTAACCTGACTCGGCGCACCTGGGTGTGGCTAAGACTAAGGCTACGGTATTTATACATGGCCTGTTCAAATAAAAAGGTGAATTTTAAATTTTCGCGGGCTGTGTACTGTGTACTGTATAGAATAAAATCCACGATTTGTTTTTCCACAACTCCAGGACGCTCATCGTCATTAACATCTTCTCGGCCTTCTGTAAAGCGCTTGTACCACTTATAAACACTTTTTTGAGACAAAGTAGACTCGCCGAATGCCACAGTCAACATTTTAAGTGCGTTGGAGCACTTTATTCCATTTTTAACGCAAAATTTAATACATATTTTTTGATCCATTTTTTCAAAAAACAAAAAAAAATCGAAGAACACACAAAAACGTGAGTAACCTTTCCAGTTGTCAAAAACAAACCACTAATCCAAAATGGCTGATAATGCTAACATACGATAAACATATGTGTACCAACATAACAACAACAAAAAAAATCGATAATCGAATGCACACAGCCCGCGAAAATTCAAAATTCATCTTTTCTTTAGAACAGGCCTCGTACATCCATTCATATCACATGTCGACATAATGTTTTTGTTTATTCGTATGGACACTTTTTCACGGTATTGTTTTCAACAAAAATATAGCATCTAACCTAAAAAACCGTTCAGTTGTGACAAGTTTAGTGGCATAATAAAAAATGTGTGCGGAGTCCCGCGGTGACCCAGGAGTCCAAGATCATTGTGACATTACGTAGAAGCTGAGTATTATATTTATTGTTTCTTACTCTCTCATGGTGTACGACGTAAAAACCCGGAGAAAGTGATTTATCGCAAGTTTGTGAAGGTTGGGTAAAAATAATTAGCTCTCTCTCCATACATTGTTACTTCAAGCAGAAACATGAATTTCTGGAAAGATAGCCAGGCTGCACCTCAGTAAGACTTAGACGGCTTGGACATGCGGAGCGGATGGGCGGCGAAAGGAGTGCCAGGAGAATGCACGACGCGAAAGTGAATAGTGGAATAAGTCGCGGACGCCCGAGGGAGACGATGCCGAGTGAATAAAATACTTATTTCAAATAACAGTTTTGTTTTGTGTATTATTGTGAATATTGCACCAGAGTCCCAACTGCTCCCAACCGTCTGGAGCCAGTGAGACTACGGCATCCCCAATAGGGGTATGTTGTGAGGCTGAAGGTAGCGGGGAGGGGAAGGAGATGGGGAAGAGGAAGGTTGGGAAGTACCTGGCTATTCAGATCCGGTCACCAAACACGACTAAAGCCATTTCAAGCAACGTTTCGATTCTGAATGGTGGTCTTTCACCAGGGCGATACTTATAGTATCTACCACTCTGGAACGTGCCGCAAATATACTATATATTATTTTGTATGAATTAAATGTGCTATGACACATATCAATTAAATAAAAGTTATTTGCGCTCGCCGGGTTCGAACCCGCGACCTTTGGATTCGTAGTCGAGCGTCTTACCACTCGACCACGGAGGCCGTCAAACTGCCTCGAACAGGTGATCACAGCTAGACCGGTCAGTGGCTGAGTGGACAAACACGTCGGGTTCAATTCCTCGGCCAAATGAGTCCTCCGCCATTTCCCACATCCGCCCACTGTAATGACGGCAGTGGAAGGAATTCAAATATTGTCGAAAAGGCCAAAAGTTGAAACGGGCCGAAAATTCAAAATGGCGGCGATAGACGACTCGATGTCACCAAAGTGTGAAACTTTTTTTCAAAATAATTATTGTTTTATTCATGTTTCAGGAATACGAGATGTCCGTTCGGGGGAAGCGGCCGGTCGCCGCTGTCAGATTCGAACTGGGGGCACTGACGAAGAACGCGCCCATGCTTGAAAAAGTAAGTGGACAACTGGTGGTGAGTTAAAATACGTAATTTTAAAATTAGAATAATTTTCAAATGTGAACCCATCACCAGAAGTCCAAGCGGCCGAAGCCAGCTGGACTAGATAGAAGACGAGGAAGATGAAGATTCGGAAGTACCTGGCTATTCAGATCTCGTTTTTTTATGTATGAATACCGCACTATGTATGTAATTCCACAATTTTATGTATGAGTCTCAACTGCTCCCAACCGTCTAGAGCCAGTGCGACTGTGGCGTCCCCAATCGGGGTATGTTGTGAGGCTGAAGGAAATGGGGAAGGAGATGGCGAAAAGGAAGGTTGAGAAGTACCTGCCTATTCAGATCTGGTCACCAAACACGGATAAAGCCATTTCAAGCAACGTTTCGATTCTGAATGGTGATCTTTCACCAGGGCGATACTTGGAGTATCTGCCACTCTAGAACGTGCCGCAAATATACTATTTATTGTTTTATATGAATTAAATGTGTTATGACACATATTAATTAAGTAAAACCACTCAACCATGGAGGCCGTTTGTTAAACACGGCCATTAAAACCAGGTTTCAACTGTCTAAATGGCTGGAGAAAAAGGATCAAAGAATAAAATCCATGATTTGTTTTTCCACAGCTCCAGGACGCTCATCGTCATTCTCGGCCTTCTGTAAAGCGCTTGTACCACTTATAAACACTTTTGAGACAAAGTAGACTCGCCGAATGCAACAGTCAACATTTTAAGTGCGTTGGAGCACTTTATTCCATTTTTAACGCAAAATTTAATACATATTCTTTGATCCATTTTTTTCTAAAGTAAAAAATCGAAGAACACACAAAAACGTAACTAACCTTTCCAGTTGTCAAAAACAAACCACTTATACAAAATGGCTGATAATGCCAACATATGATAAACATATGTGTACCAACATAACAACAACAAAAAAACGATAATCGAATGTATACAGCCCGCGAAAATTCAATATTCACCTTTTCTTTTGAACAAGCCTCGTATGTGTATGAACGAAACAGATCCGAAGTTCACATCGCGTTCCATACTTGCTTGAAACGACCTCAAGCGACGCGTGACCGTTTAGGCTTAAATACCGATCACACCAACTAGCGTGATTATTGCTTGCCACTTTGAGAGCGCTTCAACGTGTCTATATTTATTTTATTTTATTTGTTTGAGAGACCAACAGTTTAAATACAGACTAGGTAAAATATTATATAAGTAGTATTAATATGACTATTTATAGGTTTCCACTTAGTGTTTGTATATACAGGTGAACTGATACTGTAAGTGAATCTAATTTTAAAAATTAAACAAGAAATTAAGATATAAATTAAGAGAGATACAAATCAAATAAAATTTAAAAATAAGAAACATAATTTTAAAATTTTCATTTTGATTTTATTTCAATTTTAATTTTAAATTTTTTATAGGTAACGTCATCGACAAGCAACACATTTTTCACCAAACTCTTCTGTTTCTTGATTGTCAGTTGTTTTTTAAACACAGTCTTGTTGAGTAAGAAACCGAATAGCAAAATGGCGGGATAGGTAGGAACTGGATGGAAAAAACAGGAAAGTGAGAACCTAACAAATTATCTTTTTGACATCCAACATGGGTCATTAATGTTAATTTTACAGAAAACCGCGCCCATCTTCCAGAATACGACGAAGGACGCCCCGGTCAGCTTCCCGGATGCCGGGAGAGACTCCGGAGCCCCCAGCCCAGACTACTCCAGCCTCCTGCAGCCAGCTTCCCTGAGGCTGCTGCACAATCAATCTCGTTGGTATATTTATACAAAAATTGAAGTTATCTTTTTTTACGTATTACACATATTGACCTAGTACTCTTATTCAAACTGGTTAACGGTGTACTGGATGCACCTGATTTGAATAAGCTGATAACGCTCCGAGTACCTAATCGTGACACAAGACTTTCTGAATTGTTTCATGTTGATTCATCAAGAACTAACTATGCAATGAACTCCCCAGTCCAAAGGCTACATAGGCTTGGAAACGAATTTAGTTAGTTTTTAGTAGAACCAGGGGTGTTAGTTGAAGTTTGCTGGTTTTACTCATAGATGTCGCCAGAGATATGTATACATTTCTATGATTTGGCATCTATGTCATATTTTTCTATGAACATTGACCTTCAAAAATACACAAGTTACATTCTTCCAAAATAATAGTGTCATAGTTGTTTACCTCAGTGAATATGTCGAGTTTCGTTCCAAGTAAATCGCATTTGCGGCATTCGTTGCTTTTCTTATTTCATCAAAAGAAAAAAGCAGTTGAAGCTCATCGGTTGCTGGTAGAAACTTATGGTGAACATTCTCCAGTGATTAGAACATGTGAGACATGGTTTCGTCAATTTAAAAGTGGAGATTTCGATTTAACAGACAATGAACATCCTGGTGCAACGAAAAAGTTCGAATACGAGGAATTGCAGGCGTCATTAGATGAAGACCCAACCCAATCGCAACAACAATTGGCCCAAACACTTAATGTGACCCGAGGAGCAATTTATCAACGTTTAAAAGCCATGGGAAAGATCCAAAAGTATGGAAAATAGGTACCACACCAAATGAACGAGAGACAAATCGAAAATACAACATGACAACGCACCGCCTCATACAGCTAAAGCAGTGAAGAACACTCTCAAAGCATTGAATTGGGAAATATTATCGCACCCGCCGTACTCTCCAGACCTTGCCCCGTCCGACTATCACCTTTTCGCATCGATGGGACACTCACTCGCAGAGCAGCGCTTCGCCAATTTTGTCGAAAAATGGCTCGTCGAATGGTTTGCCTCGAAAGAGAATTTTTTTTTTGGAATGGTATCCATGATTTGCCTCAGAGATTGGCAGAATGTATAAAATCCGATGGTCAATACTTTGAATAATTTTTTTTTGAGATTCCCTTGAGAATTTTTGCGTTTTTTAAGCGTTTTCTTTATTGAAAAAAATCGGCAAACTTCAACTAACACCCCTGGTATGTTGATATTTTTCTGTATTTAATCACGAGATTCAGATCGGAGTTGTATAGCGACTGTTCGATCCAGAAACTGAGACAACGCCGAATCCGTTTCAGTTTTGGAAGAACGTGTTGAATTAGAGTGGACTGTAAAACGATTATACTTGGTAAATGATTTGATTGTATTTTGGATAGATAAATGGTAAATTTATGCCAGTTTGCTCACCTTTGGACGTCTCGTAAGAGATAACGGACCGGCTCCTCCGGGCGATGGAAGTCGAGTGGTGCGAGTCTAACATTGGCGATCTAGACGACCCGATCTTGTGTTTGTTGCCGGGTGGAGGGGGTCGTTATCGCCGGTTGTTTTATAGCTATACAAATGATGCGCAGCAAAATAACAAACTGGCAGGAGTGAGGTAGGAACTGGACAAAAGGTATCAGGTTAGGACCTATCAAGTTGTTGATTTTAGGATCCAACAGCTACTCTTCATAAATACTTCACTGAAATATACGAATCTACCAGACAAAGACAATAGTGAATATACATTTTTCTGTTCTATGCTTTTATATTATGTATTATTGTATTTTTTATATTGCATTTTGTATTTACCACTGGTTATATATTTATTTTGATTTTTTCAAGAAGCATCTACTTTTTTTGTTTTATTTTTCAATCGGCAAAAAAAAACGGCTCGGAGGGCTTTGAAGCAGAGAATGGACGAGTACCTTGAGAGAATCTCCTCTTGGGGTAAGAATAATCTCGTCGAATTCAATGTTTCAAAGACCCAATCATGTCTGATTACGACTAAAAGGGATCCAAATGATAATTTAGTCTCCTTCAATGGAAGTAATCACCCCAACAAACCTTCCATTGAGATACTTGGTGTAACCTTAAGTGACCAGTTAAGGCACCGAGGCTCCATCGAAGCCAGAGTGAAGTTAGCCTCTCAGAAGTTGGGCGTGTTGTACAGGGCCCGCAGATACTTCAATAGTACACAACTGCTGACCTTGTACAAATCGCAAGTACGCCCCACTGTTGAATTTGGCAGCCACCTCTGGTCTGGAGCCCCTAAATACCTGAAAAAAACCCTTGACTCTGTGCAGAAACGGGCGGCCCGTTTGATAGATTCTCCTATCTTAACAAACGGATTGCAAACTTTGGAGCACAGACGTCAGGTGGGAATGCTGTCCTTGTTCTACAGGTATTTCAATGTAAGATGCTCCGAGGAACTTGCATCATTGATCCCTTCGGCACCGGTGCACAGTCTGGAAACTCGCCAAACGCACGCCCAACATTTGTACAGGGTTGACATTCAATACATGAGAACGGGTCGCTTTTACGACTCGTTCTTATGTTCAACAGCTCGGCTGTGGAACGATTTGCCGGCCTCTGTGTTTCCTCCCTCCTTCAACATGGGCCTCTTCAAGACCCAAGTTCACTCCTTCCTTTCCTCAAAAAAACCCTCCACACAGCATCCCCAAAGATGACATAGGCCCTGAGGGAAATTGTTTTCCTCAAGGCCTCCTGTGTGGAGTTATTGTAAAAAAAAAAAAAATCGTGTACTGTCATATAATGCTTTACCATACATGTCAACATCAATATATTGTACAAATTTGTTGTGAAAGCCCACTTTGGCGTACATTAGGTGTATAGCTTTGCTAGCGCCGTTCTCCGATAACCCCATAGAAACATTAGTCCATTTGTGTCTGCGTCATAAAGTTATTCTGCATTGAAAATGTCACTTTACGAGCCAAATTCTCGTCATCTCTCGTGACAATGCTCGACCCCACGTTGCGAGAGTGGTCAAGACATACTTGTAAACGTTGAAATGGGAAATTCTACGCTACCCGCCGTATTTTTTTTGACGTTGCTTCCTCCGACTATCAGTTGTTTCGTTTAATGGCACATGAACAGCTCTTCCGGTCTCGTGAAGAAGTAAAAGATTGGATCGATTCGTGGATCGCTTCAAAAGATGACCAGTTTGCCCAACGCGGGATTCGTACGCTGCCCGAAGGGTGGGAGACAGTAGTGGCCACCAGCGACGGACAATACTTTGAATCATAAATGTATGACCAGCTTTATTACAATAAAGTCTCTAATTTAAAAAAAAAAAACGGCGTAAGCAAAGTTGTACACTTAATAGTTATACGTTACAACATATTGTGTCCGTCTGTGAGTGAATTAATTAACCGAGTTGTCTGCAGTGAACAGAGGCCGCTGAAGTAACCTGGGACAAGGGGAAGAAGATGAGACATACAATTTAATATTTTCATATTCTGTACGCATTCGTATCTCAAATAATCCTTGAATTCTAGGAATGGACCTCTTATCCACCATAAACTCGGTGCTCGCTTCGCGCGCCGAGCACGAAAGCTCGCGCTCGACTCTGTCGCGCCTGCACGACGAGCTGCGCGCGCGCCTCGCCAGCACGACGCGCGCGTGCTTCGCGGGCAAGCTGGCGCGCCTGGAGCAGGCGCGCGCCCACGTGCGCCAGCTGTCGGCCGAGCGGCGCGCGCTGGAGGGACACGCGGCGCGCGCGCGCGAGCACCTGGCGCAGCACGAGCGCGAGCACGCCGGGCACGCGGCGCACGAGGAAGACGCGCAAGTGGCTCTGCCTAATCTCAAGGATAAAAGACCTTCGAGAAAGGTAAATGAAAATGCATTAAAAAAATGGACAAACTTTTCCCGGTTTCCAATAACCTTCAAATTTAGTTTTTCTCCAACTCTGCCATTATTACAATATCAATACACCATTAAAATGATTTATAAAGTCAAAATATCACACAAGCACTAATAACAGAAGGTTTGCCTAAATAATGATGGAAGCTTTTTGTTCATTTTATGTTTTTATATCATTCAAAATGTGAAAACTCTAAAGTTCGGTCAAAAATATTTAAAACTGTTGAAATACCTCTTAAAAGTGATGTTTTATAATCTTTGTTTGGTCTTATTTGAACATTCACGCATAGCACATATCACCGTCATGTTTGATTTATTTTTATAACCACTGCAAGTATTTTAATCAACATAAATATAGGAAATAACCTCAAATCCGTTGACGTAAGTTATGCGACTCGATGATGAGAAGTTAGCGCGGACGGAGAACATTCCTACATACTTAGAAGTGCTGCAATATTATGTGACGACTTTTCTTGTCTCTTTCGTTCTTATGGTATGAATTTGTATAGGTTGGGTAAAAATAATTGGCTCTCTCTCCATACATTGTTACTTCAAGATGCAAATTAACAAAGCAAAGAATCGTAGTTGAAACTATGACATCACAAATATATAGACACGCTGTAGCGCTCTCAAAGTGGCACCCAAAAACCACGCTAGTTGGTGTGCTCGGTGCTTAAGCCGATTTAGTACTAAGCGGATACGCGTCGCTTGAGGTCGTTTACTATATCTAATCAAATTACAAAAATAAGTGCCAAAATGCCCTCGTGCGTGATGAGAAAGTGTTCAATTACACTGCAAAGACAACTAAAAGCAGAGGAATAACATTTAATTTCTAACCAACTAACTAACTAACCATCACGCCGTTTCTCCGCAGGGGTAGGCAGAGACGACGGATTGCCATACAACTCTGTCTTGGCACACACCCCTTGCTTCATTCACATTCATACATCGTCTCATACATACTCTTCTGTTATTCTGACTCTTCACACTACCCGATTTGATTTACTTGATCGTGCCATGTCTTTATCGGACGTTCTCGACTTCTTCTTCCATTCACTTTCGCATGCCTCTACATGCCCAAACCATCTAAGCGTCCCTTACTTGATCCTATTCATTACGCTCACATCAGCCTTACATTCTTTCCAAAAATCCACATTTTTAATTCGGTCATACATGGTTTTGCCGCACCGCCCTTGAGGTGATTTTTCACAAAAACGGCGCTATACAAATTATCCAAATATTATTATATGTCTCAAAGATCTCATTTCCACAACATTCAGTCTACTTTCATCCTTCTTCTGCCAGTTCCATGCCTCACTGCCATACATCAGGGTTGGTATAAGCACTCCATTATGGACTGCTAGCTTCGCTTCTTTGGACAATTTCAGTACGCGTAAATTACTGCAAATTACTTATTATTTTAAACAACACAATTATCTCCATTGTCGACCAACATAATGACGTCTTCGCGTAGGCGAGTGAGCGAAATGCCATCTCATTATTACCAGAGCATTCCGATCCTACATCTGTTTCGTTCATACACACATATTCTATGAATGTCTATCTTTGTCATACATGACGATACATGACCGATATTTGAATGATGAATTTACTGAGAACTTAAGTGTGTATGTTACTTGCCACATTTTGTGTTAATATTCTAAGCTTAGATGAATTTAATAATGTAGATACGTTACTGAGACAACGCGCGTGACTGCACTAAGCTAGGCCAACGTGGCATACCTGATATTTACTGCGTTCAGTCTCACACAGACATTCGTTCGGCAAACAAGTTGTCAAGGGGAAACGGGAGCTCTTCAACCAAAATAATGTGAGATAGCGAATGCAGATATACATAGGTGTGTGGAAGACGACCGTTTCCGTACGTCGTACTCTACTTGGCTAGTCGCTCAGTAAGTTCGTCGGGAAAGAGAGATTATAACAGTAGCGCGGGACGTTCATATAGCTATCTCATCCGTACACACATATTCTTTTGGAATGGCTATCCTTTTCAAGCAAGAATCAGAGCGTGCAACATTTATCGTTCAATTTGTATGAGTATGACGTGTCTTGTATGTTATGTATATGATTCTAAGGCTATGTATTTGTAACGTCATGGTGTTGAAAGCCTTTTGTATCAGCCTTTATATTGCGGATTGTGATTACAGGCTGACCAAAAGCTCGCCGCTGGCCGAGTGCTCAGGGAAGTTCTGCAGCTCAGGAACAGACTGGCCGCTCTGGAGCGCCGCATACAAGTGGAAGCCAGGGTGAGTAGCTGAATACGTATCGTCCACTTAGAGTAACAATAAAGAGAGACCGTCCCAATTATGAGTGAAATCGTTCATACTCGCAAAATATAGCTCTCTCTTTATGCTCGGCTCTATAGACATATGAGAAAAAGAGACAAACAATTTTTATTAAGCACATATGATTTGGGGCGTGCTAAAAGCCGTGTAGCCGTTTTTTAATGTTTACTAACTTCACACATGTTTACTACTGTCAGTCGAACTGACAGTCAAAAAGCTTAAAATATATAATCACTTAAGTGAATGTAATGCAGTATTAAAAAAACGATATTGTTATTTGTGCAGTACTTGGTTGCTTCAACTGAAGTAACAAAGGACAAAAAAATACACTTTCCACAGGTATTTATCCAAGAATTCGTATTTTTTAATTTGACCTCAAATATTTTACATGCTAACCTACAAAACAACTAGTTACCTACACCAATATTTAGTCAATCTTTGCATTATTTGTTTTGACATAGTAAACTTCCGTTTAAAACGAGTTTTAATGCATATTTAATATGTTTTACTTAGAGAGATATACGGGATTCTCACGTAAATTTGTAAGAATGGGGATTCCCTGATTAGTCCAACATCTGAACGTATCCATGTCTCTTTCTTTCTCATGATACCAACGCAAAATTGTTCGCGAATAGATAAAGACGGAATAATGATTATATTTATGACGGAATAATGGTTTTCCTTGCCTTCCATTGGCTGATAGCTTATATGCCACACCTCCTGTGGTCAAGCTTGGTCAAAAAGTGGCTTCGAAATTTCGCAAAGTTAGGTCTCTATGTTACTCTAAGATCGTACATGCGCTTGTGCAAAAATGCTGCTCGGCGCAAGCAAGAATGACAATTTTTTTTTTACTCTTCATCGAAAGTGAGAAATATTACAATGTCTAGAATATACATTCACGTGGAACAAAAAACATTGATTCTGAATACATGAGTAATCACTTTGTGGTTTGACATATTCAATAAAAATGAAATAATAACTGTGTATGGAGATTTTATTTTAATTTTTATGACCGACCGGTTGCACACCGGTGCTCGAATTCTTCACAAAAATGGTCTTGGCAACAGATTAAATAATTTAGAAGCACTAGAAATAAATAAAATTATTAAAATAACATATTTGCTAATCAGTCAAATTTGTCCAGTAGTCCAATATTAGGTACATTCCCCGAAAATCAATAAATTTTCTCAATATTATTTAATCTCCTTCTCAGTTGACGTTTTGCCTCTTTCATTTCATATTGTCTGTCTCTTTCTCTCTGTTCCTTTCTTGTAATTTAAATATTATTGTTTTATTTTCTTACTGTTCTCTTATTTTATTTTATATTGTGTTCTCCCTCTGTATGTACGAGCATGTATATATAACCACACACTAAGTTTTTTTAATATGAATACCGCACAAGAGTCTCATCTGCTCCCAACCGTCTAGAGCCAGTGAGACTATGGCATCCCCAAATAGGGCATATTGTGAGGCTGAAGGTAGTGGGGATGGGAAGGAGAATGGGAAGAGGAAGGTTGGGAAGTACTGGCTATTCAGATCTGGTCACCAAACACGGCTGAAGCCATTTCAAGCAACAGTGTTTCGATTCTGAATGGTGGTCTTTCACCAGGGCGATACTTACAGTATCTACCACTCTGGATATATATACTTTTTATTATTTTTATATGAATTAAATGTGTTATGACACATATTAATTAAATAAAAGTTATTGGCGCACGCCGGGTTTGAACCCGCGACCTTTGGATTCGTAGTCGAGCGTCTTACCACTCGACCATGGAGGCCGTCAAAAGTATTTTTTGTTTGTTTAATTTTGTACTCTGATGATGCTTAGCAGTCATAAAAAAATTATAAAATCTGTGGTCTTATACAAAGTTAAAATTTCATTTTCATTTCACAAGTTTTTTTTTGTATTATTAATAAATCAATACTTGAAAAAATGCAGAAATAAATGCCTTCGATGTCATTCTATCCTGATCGTGACGCCATTAGAAATAGATTTACAACTATGAGACAAAAATGTATGTTTCCATAAAATCATACCGTAAAAAATACAGAAAAACACAGGCAGTAGAATAATTATTTCTGTTTGAATCGCTTTTCCTATTCAGTATTTTCGAGGAACCTGGGGGCAGCGGGGCCCCAGCACAAAACGTCGATATAGATTTTATCGACAATGTCGGCAATTTGAAATCGTACCCGAGCCTGACTGCAGATCGTCAACGAACCAACAACAATTCACATTTTAATGATCGCTGATGCGACCGACAGAATTCTCATTGGGTAAGGCACGCTTTTGTTTGGGGATGTTGAATAAAATATAACCACCCCTATTGAAAACTTTTTATTGGAAGAATTTATAAAATATTATAATTAAACCTTTAACTGAGCATGGCTTACTACTGCACGGGAGTGCGATGAGAATAGTAAGTTTAGAATAATAGTGGGTGCTCTTACAGAATAGCTCTAGTTTTATATCTGACATAGGCACGGTCAAACTAAAAGTATCAGAGTCCAAACATGTGGTCTATGGAATAATATACGTTAAAAGGAATTTTAGAAAGCGATGTTAGGATATGATTTATGAGACGGAAAGACATTGAGGGATACAATAAAGATAGAATAGGAGATTGGTAAGAAGGTTTAGTGACATGGGTAAGATGCACAAGTGCTAAACTGGTTGGATTGAGCATGTTTAGTAGACGTGAGTTATCGTTTGTTCGTTGGCGATCTGCAGTCGGGCTCGGATACTTTAGAAGGCTATAAAATATTTATTTGTGATATTAACGCTTCGTCCTGATATTTTACAGAAGAAAAAGCAAGCGGAAGAAGAACTGGCGATCCTCAGGGCTGCTGTGGCCAGGAATCGGGGGAAAATCGCGGAGAGATCCGCTCTGAAGCCGTTGCTAGTCAGCCGCTAGATCAAAACTACAAACCGTGATTATTTTTTTTTTTAAGTAGTGACGAAAATGTGGAAAAATCAAATAAATGATAGGAACAGGGGATAGTATTTGCTTATTGATATGACTCCCGTTACATGCACATCATTTCAATCACAAATGTACGAGTTCTTTAAAAAATAACGAAACTACGAACAAAAACTACTTCACAGCAGTGAAAAACAACGAACGATCCACAAATCACCATCTTAAACTTTCAATCGAAGTCTGAGTAAATAAAGAAAATTTCAATCGAAGTTTGAGTATAAGAAGTCGATGTTTAGTGATTCTTCCTTCTTTCTTTTAACTAGTTGTCAACTGGTTGTATCCTTAGATGAATTAAATGAAGTAGATAAGTTACTGAGACAACGCGCGTGACTGCACTAAGCTAGGCCAACGTGGCACACCTGAGATTTACTGCGTTCAGTCTCACACAGACATTCGTTCGACAGACAAGCTGTCACGGGCAAACGGCAGCTCTTCAACCGAAATAATGTGAGATAGCGAATGCAGATATACATAGGTGTGTGGAAGACAACCGTTTCCGTGCGTCGTACTCTACTTGGCTGGTCGCTCAGAAAGTTCGTCGGGAAGAGAGATTATAACAGTAGCGCGGGACGTTCATATAGCTATCTCATCCGTACACACATATTCTGTTTGGTATGGCTATCCCTTTCAAACAAGAATCAGAGCGTGCCACATTTATCGTTCAATTTGTATGAATATGACGTATCTTGTATTTTATGTCTATGGTTATGACACATATTGACTAAATTAAATTTATTTGGGTACGCTGGGTTTGAGCCCGCGACCTCTAGATTCGTGGTCAAGCGTCGTACCACTCGACCACGTAGGTTGTCAAGTAGTTTTATAGTTTGTACAATTGAATTTTTCATAAACACGTCTTTATCTAGGAACATTCATTTTTTTTGCAAAGGCAATTACTTGGGTAGTCTTGTGGTTTTTTTAAAATAATTTTATTATCAGTTTTGGAAAAATATATGTTTGGATCAGACTTGTTTTCCAAACTGCTTCCCAACCTTAGAGTATATAGAGTAGTATCTATTCAAGGTAGTGAAGTCAGTTTTTGACTTGTTTTCGATGATTTTTACCTGACTCGGCGTGCCTGGGCGTGGCTAAGACTAAGGCTAGAGTATTTATACATCCATTCACATCACATATCGACATTTTGTTTTTGTTTATTCTTATAACTACTTTTTCACATTATTTGTATCAACAAAAATAAAACATATAACCTAAAAAACCGTTTAGTTTTAAAAAAAGTGGGCGGAGTCTAGCGGTGACCCAGGAACTTAAGATCATTGTTACATTATATATAACCGGTCTATTAAATTTGATGTCTCTTTCTCTCTCCAGAGGTAGAGTACACTTCTTAATTATTCATTTAAAGTTTGGGAGGAGGCAGTAATAATAAATAATCTGAAATGGTGAAAAACTGTCTTTAAAACAAATATTATAAATCAATTACACTTGGCTATTCAGAACATCTTTGTACAACAATTATCAATATTAGTTATTCCAGACCGCAGAATCATTATTTATTTAGTAATCACATGGGCCGGTCTGATGCAACCCTCACACGGAAGATTCTCCGGGCAGCTGATGATGATTATGACGAAAACAATAAATTACCTCGGCATTACTTTCGATTCAAAATTAAATTTCATCTCACATATCAACACAATAACAAGTAAAGGTTTAAAATTGTTAGGCTTTATTCTTCGAAAGGCGATCGAATTCAAAAATATTTCTACATTGAAAATCCTGTACTCTTCATTAGTTCGAAGTCAAGTTGAATATAACTCTTCTGTCTGGTCCCCTCACTTTAAAATCCACTCTGATTCCATTGAAAAATTGCAACATAAATTTCTAAGATACATCAACTATAAACTCGGTCTGCCTATTGAAACCATAAATTATAATTATTTGATGACAGAATTAAAATTATTAACACTCTCAGACAGGAGGCTTGTTTCCGACTTGGCTTTTATTTTTAAAATTGTTAATAGTATTATAGACAGCCCTGATTTACTTAGCTTAATTACCTTCCATGTACCTAACAGAACCACTCGATCCAAAAATTTTTTAAAATGCAACAATAATATCAGGACTGAGTCATTTAGATACTCGCTTGTACCTAGATTGCATACAGAGGGTAATTCTTTCGCTGAAATAGTAGATAGATTTAACTGCACTGAATCTAGTTACAAGAAGGCTATATTAGCATACCTCTTTCAAAAATATTATTGTTGATTTATTGCATTATGATATTTCTAGTAACTTACTTATGTTTTTGGGTGCTAATCATTTACTCTATGTTATTTTTATGTCACTATTATTTTAAGTTATATATTACACTGTTGAGTAAAACTACTTTGTTGCGAACTCGTTGGTCACCATTGTCATTAGAAGCGAGATTCTGTACATAGCTCAAGCCTTGAAGTAACAATATATGGAGGGATAGCTAATTTGTTTTACCCAACCCATCCGAAATTGTAATAAATCACTTTTTCCGAGTTTTTACATCGTACACCATGAGAGAGAAAGAGACAACAAATTTCTTGGACGGCTTCTATATACTGTCGTAATGATCTTAAGCTGGTTATTTTCGCTGGTTAACGGCGGGACTCCGCCCATATTTTTTATTTTGCCACTAAACTTGACACAACTAAACGGTTTTTTAGGTTAGATGCTATATTTTTGTTGATAAAAATACTGTGAAAAAGTGGCTATACGAATACACAAAAACATCATGTCGATATGTGATATGAATGGATGTATAAATACCGTAGCCTTAGTCTTAGCCACGCCCATTTGCGCCGAGTCATGTTAAAATCATCAAAAACAAGTCCAAAACTGACTTCACTAGCTTTGGCTTGGGCTACCTCTTGTATACTCTAAGGCTCAAGCCATATCACCGTCCATCACTCGAGTGGTTCGACACTGCGGATAGAAATGGCCTTTCTGTAATACATTCACTTTAACAATTGTAGGATTGTTACGATGTAAAATGTGTGTATATTTGTATCGTATCCACTGTATTTAATTATAGGATTTAGTGCCTTGCAACTTTACCTACTGGCAATGTATCTTATATGGTATCACGAGAGTTTTTCTGTCAGCATCTGTTGCATCATCTAACATTGTGTAACAAATACCATCATTTTTTAAATATTATTCTACTTGTACTCACTGTCACTTACCTCAGAACAGGTTCTTATGACCTAGTAATGTAAAAAATAATAATGTAAGAACCAAAAAGTTAATAAACAAATAAACATTAGTTAATATTTGGTTAAATCCTTAGAGTATATATATATATATATATATATATATATATATATATATATATATATACTCTAAGGATTTAAACCAAATATTAACTAATGTTTATTTGTTTATTAACTTTTTGGTTCTTACATTATTATTTTATGTTTTATATATATATATATATATATATATATATAAAACATAAAATATATATATATATACATAAAACCTTAATCATAACATATATATATATATGTTATGATTAAGGTTTTCACGGGGTGTAAGATGTAGAACAATTTTTCTCGGTTTACCCGCGTAAACGCGTTTTAGCTTCTGGACCAAACAGACGTGCAAAGCTATCAGTTTGAGACAGAAACTCAAGACATAAGGCCTCTGAAGATGAACAGTGTGATCTGTCCGAAACTTCAGGAGTTAAAAAGTCCTTTTAAGGACTACGTTACGCGGGTAAACCGAGAAAATTGTTCTACATATATATATATGTAGATGAGCATCTATTCAAGGCAGTGATGTCAGTTTTTTACTTGTTTTCGATGATTTTTACCTGACTCGGTGTGCCTGGGCGCGGCTAAGACTAAGACTAGAGTATTTATACATCCATTCATATCACATATCGACATAATGTTTTTGTTTATTCGTATAACCACTTTTTTACAATATTTTTACCAACAAAAACATAGCATACAACCTAAAAAACCGTTTCTTTGTTTCAAGTTTAGTGGCATAGTAAAAAATGTGGATAGAGTCCCTCGGTGACCCAGGACCTTAAGAAAATTGTGACAGTATATAGAAGCGGTCATTTAAATTTGATGTTTCTTTCTCTCTCGTGGTGTAGGACGTAAAAATCCGGAGAAAGTGATTTATCGCAAGTTTGTATTGGTTGGGTACAAATAATTAGCTCTCTCTCCATACATTGTTACTTCAAGGTTAAATCTAAAGAGCAATACTTCAATCCGAGTGAACCGTTCCGTGGCGGGGCAGGCAGTGCGAGCAGTGTTCACCGCCCTCGTCAGAGTCAATCCGTGTGAGGGAGACAAAGTGGGCGAGGTGATCGCTGTCTTCGTTGGCCTCGGCGTGGTCGTTCGCCACTGAGCCTGCAAATGGTCATGGGAGAGATAGTTATTACGGCCTGCCAGTGGTCAATGGACAGGAAGTTGTTACGGCCTGCCAGTGGTCAATGGAGAGATAGTTCTTACGGCCTGCCAGTGGTCAATGGACAGGAAGTTATTACAGCCTGCCAGTGGTCAATGGACAGAAAGTTATTACGGCCTGCAAGTTGTCAATGGACAGGAAGTTGTTACGGCCTGCCAGTGGTCAATGGACAGGAAGTTGTTACGGCCCGCCAGTGGTCAATAGAGAGATAGTTATCACGGCCTGCCAGTGGTCAATGGAGAGATAGTTATTACGGCCTGCCAGTGGTCAATGGACAGGAAGTTGTTACGGCCTGCCAGTGGTCAATGGAGAGATAGTTATTACGGCCTGCCAGTGGTCAATGGAGAGATAATTATTACGGCCTGCCAGTGGTCAATGGAGATAGT